>VXBO01002530.1:1010360-1040424 GCA_013400135.1 Rhinoptilus africanus | reverse complement strand
GCCCGGCCCGATCCCCCTGCACTCCCTTCGGGATCGGTCCGGGCGGACGCGGCTCTGAGGAGAATTGGACCGATTTGCTCCCCTTGGGGCTCGTACTTAGGCTTCTGCAGCTCGCGTGGCGCTTTTCGCTTGTAGTAGTTGGTGGCAACTGTGAACGGGGGAATTTGGGTAAGGAAAACTGAAGGCTTTCGTTTCCCATAACGTACAGGTAAAGGCTTTTCTTAGAGCTGTCAGATTCGTCCTAGGGGGTGTTTTATTTATTTCAACAAGTATTTTATCGTACGAAGCCCAGCAAAAAAAATCAGAAGGGTCGCTCTTAACTACATTAGTATGTATAGCATTTGATAGTGCGTTTTATATATGCTTCGTGGCACGCTCATATTTATGGATGAACGGAATACCATATGTGGCTGTGTAAGCGCCGTGGGTTTTGGGTTTTTTTTTCCCGTAAGTTAAAGGCCATTCCTTCTGCTTTCTCTGTACTTGCACGCAGAGATGCACTTGCCATCCTCTCAGCTGTATCAGCAGCCTCTCACAAGTTCCTAGCAACGCTAAACTTTCAGCCTTCTTTTTCAAGCTGTCTTCCTGCGAGTGCCCCTTCGTGGNCCGCCATTTGAAATCAAACCGCCTCCGCCCTCCCCATTGGGCGCGCCGCGCGCCCACGTGATCACCCGTCCACCAATCGCCGGCTGCCGCGCGCCTTTTCGAAAAAAACACCCTTGCGTCAGGTCGGTTCTGCTTTTCTCCTTCCGCCAAGCCGGTACCGGTTTCGGCTAAAAGAGTCCGGCGGCGTGCCTGTCCCGGCCGGCCGAGCTCGCTGTGACCTCTCAGCCATGGCGGCTGCCAGCTGCTGAGGGCGGCGGCGGTTCCGGGGCTGTCGGCACCGGCACCCATGCTCTCCTTTCGGTGCGGCGCANTCGTGGCACGCTCATATTTATGGATGAACGGAATACCATATGTGGCTGTGTAAGCGCCGTGGGTTTTGGGTTTTTTTTTCCCGTAAGTTAAAGGCCATTCCTTCTGCTTTCTCTGTACTTGCACGCAGAGATGCACTTGCCATCCTCTCAGCTGTATCAGCAGCCTCTCACAAGTTCCTAGCAACGCTAAACTTTCAGCCTTCTTTTTCAAGCTGTCTTCCTGCGAGTGCCCCTTCGTGGTGATGCCACCATTTCCTTATTCAGGAGGATACGGCTGTAGTCAGTTTGTCTCTGTTTACTTTAAAATCAAGCCTAAGAATTTCCGTGTAGGTAAGAGAGTGTGTAATATCTAGATTTAGGCGAGGAAGAGCGACTATTTGCATTAAAATAGTTTTAAGTTGCTTATGGGATGAAATATAGTACGTGTTGGCCCCGAATCTTTGCAGAGGCTCTGATAGGTAGCAAATTGCACGTGTATAAGTAGTATAACCGAGTTTACATGAACATGTGATAACTGCTTTTGCCACCGTGTATAAACATCAGTTTATCCAAGTATGTAGTGCCTTCAGCTTCCCATTCATGATTACAGTGGCTGCTCATGATAAATAGTTCCCATTTTTCAACGTAGGCAACTTGTAAATGGCACTGACATTCTTCTGTCCGTTGGAAAAGGTCACTTGAACAGAATTAAGAAAAAAAAAATTACATTGATTTACTGTCATAAGTACGTGAAGCATTATTTGGATGAGTAATTCTGATGTTCTTTTATAGGTAGGATTCCTTACACTTGACTTTGAAGATGCCGCTCTTTGGGAATATTGTTGTAATTAAACGGAATGGGACTGATGGAATTACTTTTCCACTCACTGCAAGTTCTTGTTTATTTGGAAGGTGAGAATTGGTTGAGTACTTGCATACATTGAAATAATATTAGTGATATTTTTCCTGCAGATTACATCTTTTAATACTTATTTGCATAAATAAATGTTTGTTTATTTGTGAATGATGTTTAAGAGAGGGAAGGTGATACTGGACTAAGGTTAATTGTAAAATGAGAAAGCTGAACTTATTTTTTGTTACTTTTTGTCCTTTCCTTGCCAAAGCTACCTTTTTTTTTTTTTAAGTTTCTGGCCAAAGGAAATCTGGGGAAGGGTTTGAAAGTAATGCACAGTTGACAAGCAAGTGATGGTATTCTTTTATTCAGAGGCAGTTTCCAGATAATTGACTGGTGAAGAGAAGCGAGGTATATGGCTTGTATTCAACCATCTTCATTATCTCAGTCCTTTTCTCAGGTGTTTTTTTTTTTTTTTTTGCATCTCCAAAACCATGGTAATGGAATATGTCAGCCAATATCTAGAATGAATATGAAAAACTAATAAGAACTCATACCTCCTTCGATCTTGAAACTCACTTTGACTTATACAGTTGAGTGATAGTGAGTTTTGAGCTTGATGCAGCTATTTTACATTAAAAGATAAAATTAATATACCTGAACGATATATGTGAAGACTTGACTAGATGATCTGACTATAAATAGGCTTCAAATAAAATGTTTTTACTTCTCTTAAACTAGGTCTGTTCAGCACTTTACTGGCTGATAGATACCTTAAATAACTATTCAGTATGGGAAGCACTCCAGTGTCAATAGTACTGTTCTTTGGCTTCAGCAGAGCTGCCCACGTGGGTGATGCTTAATGGTACAAACATGAATTTCTGCCAGCTGTAGCAGTGAGACGTGTCAGATATTTCTGTGACTAGTGCCTCTGGTATGAAAGCTGATACGTTTGCTTCTAAGAGCTACAGCATGTCAGAAGCATTACAAATTAGCTTAAAAGAAAGAAAAAGTCTGTACACTTATAGACCCAGCTTTCACTTACTAACAACTTTTAGGAAGGTAGAAGTGGCTATCTGGGTGAGACCAAAAGTACATCTACCCAATATTTTGTCTCTGAGAGTGCTCAGTAACGAATGCCTCAGAGCATGTGCTTTTAAAAGCATGTGCTGGCATTTTCTAAAAATATTCCACAGGTCTTTGGCAACTTGCAGGTCAGGAAACAAGTAGTCTCAGACCAGGAGATATCTGTTGGAGACATGTCTCTTTTGGCTTGTTGTGAACAGCTTTTTTGAGAATTTTGGTATTTTACATGTGTTTTCTAGAATGGATTCTCTGAGGTAGAAGTGTGAGCTCCTGTAATTTTTTGCCACAGTTGAACGATTCAGTTCATTTTCTTCATATCACCAAATTTAAGAAAGTACCATATTGCTGCACAATTATTAGCTGAAAAGTTGGGAAATCACCTAATTCTATCACAGTCAGCTTTTTCTGTCTTGTGTGTCTTGGAACTTAAATTGTATTTTCACCCACAGGAGAACAGAATGTGATATTCGCATCCAATTGCCTCAGGTCTCGAAAGAACATTGTAAAATTGAAGTAAATGAAAACAAGGAGGTAAGATATACAAATTTTAATGATATGCATTGCATTGGTGGATCTCAGCAGGCTACTGAAACGTTTGTTTTATTTTTAGGCAATATTGACTAATTTAAGTACAGTAAATCCTACACAGCTGAATGGTGGCTGTTTTCAGCAACCTGTTCCTCTGAAGCATGGCGACGTGTTAACTATTATTGATCGTTCTTTCAGGTAAGTGCCACTGGCAAATTGTTAACGCCTTGATCCTAGAATGTGTTCTGCAGGCAAACAATGCAGAGAGCTTTGCGGATGCCTGCTCTCACTGCTGGTTGAAGATGCAGAAGATGGCTGTAGATAAATGGAAAAATTAAGATGTCCTTTTGCCATCTTCAGAAACAGAAGTTAATCTAGTTTATTTCATGGGTTTTTTACAAAGTCTTAGAGACCTTCTTCAGAAGGCAGGATTGCTTAAAGATATTATTCTTTTACATTACATTAAGCTAAACCAATAAAGAT
Organism: Rhinoptilus africanus; assembly: GCA_013400135.1. Lineage (NCBI taxonomy): Eukaryota > Metazoa > Chordata > Aves > Charadriiformes > Glareolidae > Rhinoptilus > Rhinoptilus africanus. Next base: position 1,036,578 of record VXBO01002530.1, on the reverse strand, counting down.
AGAATTGCCTAGAGAGATCATTTTGATTTTGTAGTCAGTTTTAGGGGAAAACTTAGAAGTATTTTGATGTAGTTAAAGCCTTTAAAAGTGATATGTGTATTGTTGGGAGTGAACAACTATTGCTAAGTCATTTATCTTAATAATGGGAATTTAGTTGTCTATTCGACAAAAAATGGTTGTCTTTTAAAATATTTCTTCCAGATTTGAATATCCTCTCCAATCAACTCCAAGAAAGAGGCGTTCTAGGCCTCCAAAAGATGAAACGCTGCAGGTAATTTTGTGGCAATTTTTTACAAGTACATTGGTATTGGTAGTGGTAAGGTCTTCTATTTTTGTATTAGGAATAATTTTTCAGCTATAGGCTACCTTTCTGTTTGAAAATACAAGTAAACTCCTTCAGATAAATACTTCTTAAGAAATTAATAATTTATTAATTTTAGACTTGCAGTTTCTGGTAATAGATACTTAATAATCTATGACGTTACGGATACAGGTATGCTATTAAAAATTAATCCTTAGCTTTTTTTGAAGAGAAAGTGGGATGCAGAAAATGCGAAGCATGGGCATTGGATATTCTTATACTTTAAATGGAGAAGTTTGCCCTAGAGAATAAGCATTCTTTTTTTTCAAAAATAGTCTGTTGTTTTGTGCGCTAGTACACTAATGTGTTTTTTGAATTTATAAATATCAAACTAAGCTTATCCTTTAATAATTTATTTTAATTAGTTTCTTTTTTTTCAGCAAAATTTGCTGTTTGTGACTACTGTGGCTATTGAAAGTTTTGGGGTTTTATGATTTATAGTTCTCTTATTTAAATAAAAATCTTCCACTAGGTCTGTTAAGAAGGTGAGAGTCAAATGTATTTATGTATATTCTTATGCTACAGCTGCTTTTAGGGATAATAATTTCAATGATAAAACAAGACTTAAACTCTTGCTTTCTGTGGCTTCAAATATGTATTGGTTGATGTTCTTAAGCTTTTAAATAATTTAGAGTTTCATGTGAGTGCTTTTAAGCCTGCTAACAAACAGTGCATATACTTTTATAAATCTAGTGGGTTTCAATGTACAGTTGAAAGCTAAACTGTAAAATATTTGTTGCTCTGCTGTAATATTGTACAAATTTACAGGTTCTTCATGTTCAGCAGGTGGCAGAAGTGGAATCATTGCACAAGCAAACTTCAGGACCTAAAAGTCTTCATGCTTCAGGTTAGTACCTGTTTTATATGGTCTTTGGTTTCTTCTTCCCTCTTAACTGCATTTCTTCTGAGCATAAGAGGAAAAACAAGGTTGAAAAGAGCAAAAGAAATGTGTTTTTAAGACTTTTCAATCTGAGTACAATACACCTTTTAATGTCAGCGTACTCTCTTATCATACTTAGCTTTGGTAGATCACAGCATCTAAGTCCTGCCAGGGGCAATCAGTTTAATTGCATCCTGACAAATGGGCAGCAACAGTTAGCCTGGAATTGGCGAAATCCATGTATATCGCTCTAAGTGATTTGTGCAAATTCAGTTTATGAAGATTGTGGCTAAGAAGGGAATTTAGTAGACCAGCTTTGCAAATGCAATACAAATGTTGTTGAAAGTGATGTGTGAAATAATTGCCTCTTACTTTTCAGTGCCATCAAACAAATATAACATGACAAATTCACCTTTATGATTAAAACTTAACTTGCAGTTTAAGTCAAGTTAAAACTTAACTGACCTAGAATTACAGCTAGATCCCTCTTGAGCCAGTTATGCATTATCTCGTGTATTCTTTCCTAGTAAGAAATTGAAACAGGTATGATTTTGGAGATATATAGGAAGGGTTAATTTTGCTGATTGAAATAATAGTTTGCAATAGCTGTTTCATGTAGACCCAGTAAAAATCTAGACATACTAAATCTGGATAGTTATAAACCATGGGCTGGTTAAATATCAGGAATTCACCTTTCCATCCTTCTTGTCTTAAGTAATGCTACTTTCATGAGAAGATACCAGGTTTGTTAGATGGAGGCTATTTATCTACAGACAAGTTTGATTTTTGTGACATATTTGTTACGGTGCAAAAAACCCAGGCTGTTTCAAAGTGTTCCATTTCAGTGGGTTGTTGTAAGCCCGTCTGTATTCACAGCATTTGGGTAACAGGTTCCCCAGCACTGTTCTATGATACAACAATCTTGGCTACATTGTTCTATAAACTTTAAGGGAGCAATTTCCCAGCTCAGTAAAAAAAAAATACTAATGTACTTGAGTAAAAGCTTTCATAGAAAGATCTAATTTCCTGTTCTTTCCCATGTCTCTCTTCTCCCTTTCACTGCTTTTTCCCCTTTCCGGGAAGATAATTGACAGGCTTTTCCTTGTATGTCAGAGTTCCTACCTTCATCTTTACATGGCCTATTTCCCATCACAGTTAAGAAAAGTCAACGTGTATCAGCATTTGTTTCAGCAGGCCTTGATGCTGACATGAAGTACCATTGAGAAATAGACCTTGTAGGTGTATAGAAGTGCATGAGGTCTCAGCTTCTTGTGGCTTAAAAAGGTAGCTCTTACCAGATGACCTCTGTTAGCTTGCATACACCCTTGCTCATGGGAAAGGCAAAGCGAAGTGTTTTACGTCAGAGCTTCCTTGGATACAGTCTGCAGTGGAATGTCAGCACGCATGCAGTCACTTGCTGTGGCTCAGCTGGGAGGTGGCAGTGGTGCTTTATTGCCTGGCTTTACCCTAAAGAAGCATTGTCATAGTTCCAGCAATACAGCACCTGGGTAAATGCAGGACAAGAAGCAGACTGAATTGTGGTAAGCCGATCTACACAGTGGTTTAGTTCTTGTGACAGCCCTGAAAGATATATATGAGGCATCGATTCTAAAGAAAAGCAAAACCATGAAATACCAAGTGCCTTATCTGAATCTGGAATAAATTCCAGATTACTACTTCAAAATTTATGTTAAATATTTCAATAGTAATGCTTCTATTATGAAAGAGATTTTTAGTGTTAACAGAGATTTATTTATAGTGTTGTATCCTGGACTCTGGTTGACCGTCTTAGGACAAGAAAGGAAGGAATATTTATCTGTATTTATGGAGCTCGCATTTGTAATTCTGCATTTTTTAGGTAACTCTGCATCTATATTACTTTTTGGTTTTGCTTTGCTTACTTTGTAGATAATGCTGAGTGTGAAGAAAAAAATGCCAATGAAAACAAAGAAAGTACAGAGGAAAATATTTCCGAAGCTTTACCCATCAAAGTTCAAACACCCACATTTTTACACAGAATACATCAATCTAGTAAAAAGCAAAATGATAAGTCTCCCTTTAGTAAACTCTATGAAAAACTGAAAAAAGAGATGAAAGTGAAAAAATCTCTCCAAGAGGGAAATGTATCTCAACAAGCTGCAAAAGAAGGTGGTAAGAGTGTTCTGCTAGAACCAAGTGCTCAAAGTAAATCATGGAGTTGTGTTTATGATCTAGGAAGCCTGACTAAAGAAATAGGCAGAAGTGAAAATACTGAAGAATGTAAAGTAAAAATGAAGCAAGAAGCAATTGGTTCAGAACTTCACCAGGTCTCAGCTGTAGGAAGTGCAGCCAAGAAGAGTTTTGCCAGAAGTCCTCAAACTTCTCTTTTGAAGGAGGGGTCAAGAGATATTGGTAGAAGTCAGTCACAGGATCATAAGGAACTAAGTACAGCAGACAAATCTAAAGGTACTGAAGTTAAAACCAAACCCAGCAAGGAGAACAATGGAAATGCAGCATTTTTACTGAACCAGTGCCCTATAGAAAGGTTTGATTATGTGGATAAAACTAAAATACACGGCTATGCAATACCATTAGGTAAACTAGTACAAACAACTAACACGACAAATGTTGCTGAAGTAGATAAATATGTTTTGTCTATGCCAACGCCCAGAAGGAAGAGCCCTCGGTCTCATTTCATATCACCTACCAAAGAAATTAGTGGAATGAATCCTATAAATACCAATACTCCAACAACTCAACAATGTGAGTTGGTGAAACGTAAGTCTTTTTCAGAAATTTCAGCTGAAACTCAAAGAGAAGATTCAGTGTGCAGAAATGATAGCCTCAACCAACTGCCTTTGGCAGAAAATAAATGCTCGAAACAAAGACGAAATAGTAAACAACATACACCAGGAAAACCTGTAAAAGAAGTAGTGCTGAAAGAAATTTATGATCAGGGAAACTTTGGTAACTCAAAAGAGGGACTTTCTGAAACTCCTGCCTCTTCTAATTCCAAGAGTCCCAGAAGAAATAACAGGCAAAGTAAAGAATTCTCAAACAAAAGTGTCCATTCAGAGACAATGGCTTCAGAAGAGTTAACATCAGAACTGGCATCTCCTGCTAGTCAGAAATCTGAATCCAGAAGAAAAAGAGGTGGGCCAAGGACCTCTGAACTGCTAAGGGAAAAAGCTTTGGAGACAAATGCTGTTCTAGAACTTCACGGTAAGACTATAGGAAGAAAAACCAGTGGAACTGAAGACGAGCTGGCCACGAAGGGGAATCATCAAAAACAAGACTTAGAAGATGCCAGTGTTTTACAGCCTCGTAGATTGTCATCAAAGAGAAGGTCTTCTGGAAGTGCTGCTGTACTGAAAGACAATGAGACTGTCTTGGAACTGAATATTTCTGACCTGTTGGCTGGAGAAGACTCAGGTAAGTAATCCCCTGCCTCATTGTTACTGTACTTGAGAAATTCTCATTGCATTTTTATGAGAAATTTTCCACTTACTTAAAACAGAACTCACTGCTGACATGTTAGTTCTAAAATATTTGTTATGTAATCATATTTGACCATAAAAAAACACAATAATAAGTATTCAGGTTTACTCAATCGGATCTATTTCTTTTTAAGAAAAGTTACCTTCTGATAGGTATCCAGCTCTAAAATGCACTGTTTTATATGTGGGTTAAAATGTTTATTTCGATTCTTGGATATATAGAAATACTTTAAATTGTTATTTTTAGGCAAGACAAAAAGAGTATCTCAGAAGAGGAAAAGTGGTGACGTGCTACCTCAGCCTTTAGGAAAAAGAAAGAGAGTGTCTTTTGGTGGTCATCTAAGTCCAGAACTCTTTGATAAAAGTTTGCCTCCCAACTCGCCCCTTAAAAAAGGTGCAATTCCTGCCAGACTGAGCTTACCGTTTGGAAACTCACCTCGTGCTGTTCTGAAGAAGGCTCAGGGATCGAAACACTTTGCAGTCCAGGTAAACGTTAAGACTAACGAAGTTGCTAAGACAGTTAATGTGAACAGAATTTAAAAGTTCTAAGACTTCTAAAACTTTATTAAAAATTAGTAGTAAACCTTGTTAGATGTACGTTGTGAAGTTTAAATTTTAATTGCAAATTACAATAGTATTTGAAATCATCAATTTTTAATAAGCATTTAACTTCTCTGCTGTAGGAGAGGTCTCGGCTTACTCTTTATGCAGGAGGTGTGTCTTTATTCACCTCACACACGTTCTCATGCATATGCAGGAGTATATTTCTGTTTGTGCTTTGCAGCAGTGTCTACAAGATCCAGTTTACCATAAATAACAGAGCATTAGTTTGTTGGCAGACTGTGCAAGCTACTGCTGCATAGCTTGTCTAGAAGTATGAAAACATTTGCTGTTAATTTAAACTAGTTAAAATGTGTGTAGTGTACTTGATGTGAAAAAAACTTTTTGAATAAAGTAGAATTATAAAATCAGTTGGTTTATTCAATTGAATTTGCATGTGTGAGACTGTTTTGAAATTTAAAAGTTGCTACAAGTTTGTTTTCAGAGAATAATAATTACGGCTTTTTCAAATGATCTGATGATATTTACTGTCAGAGTTGTAGATGAGCATTTGTAGTTCAGGTATGTGCATTTTATCTTTATGTATTTATTTTTTTACCTCTACTAGGAACTTTCTGAACATTTGCAGAAAAAGAAAATGTCACCAAAAAAGTTGCTGGCCCAGAAGTCCCCACCTGCCTCATCCCCTGCCTCTGGGAAGGCATCACCTAAATTTACTTTAGACTCTCCAGTACCTTACACAAAAGGGCGTTTCTCTATTTCTCACGTCACGACACCATTACCAATTGCAGAAGAGAAGGATGCTGTTGCAGAAGACCTGAACACGAAGGAGAAAAATGGTGCCCAAGTGAAAACACCTAAATCTCCTCGCATTAGCCAAGATGATAAAACTTTTTTAACAGCCACACCTGACAAATTGACAAGAAGTGTACAACTTGCTTTGAAGGTCACACCCATGAAGAGGAGAAGTGGGGCTGTAGCAGCTTTCAATGCAAAAAGAAGAAGTGGTGCCTCTAGCGCCAATTTACTAGGTTTGTTTCAGCAATTAATTTTTAATATTAATTTTAATGCTTTAAAATACAGGGACAAAACTGAAGTAGGCTTATTATTTTGTTACGCAGAGGCCACCAAATGATTGGCATATCTTCTGTAGGTGGTTGGAGTTTTGGAAACAACTGGGAATTGCAAAGTGTTTCTTGCATTCTCTTGTATTTATGAACAAAAAATACTAAAGCATACAGAGAACTGTATTTAGAACACAAATCTTAATGTTCAGAAGTTGAAAAGTGATACAGTTAAGGTTCTTTATGCGAAGCTAGTTGCAATAGTGATCCTTCAAGTCTTTCAAGTTCAAGTAGTAGTGAACTAAATCAAATTGTATCAGTTACAGCAATTTTGATTTGAACATGTGCACATTATAGCCATCTAGCTTCAGGTTATTTTCTATGTGCATTTTATATGCAGTTCACAACTTTTGTCCATGGACTCGGCTGCACTTAGCTGTTGACAGTGGTATATAACAGATATAGTTTAAAAAATAGGATAATTGGATGCCAATTTGAATATCTTGAAACTAAACATTTGAACTTGAATGTTGAACGCTAGTCTGAAATAGTTTTAACAGCATTGGAAACTTTATCATAGGGGAGCTCTGGTTCTTGAAACTTTTATCTTTGAAGAAACTTGCAGATAAGGTGTCTTTGGCATCTTTTTTTGTAAATTAAATCAACTTGACTCTTTCAAAATGAAATTTAAAGCTTCCCACCAACACCACAACTCACGCAGAAATTTTTGTTACTCTTTACTATCTCCATTATTTGTAGTGTCATTGGGAAATTTTGAACAGCATACTACATAAAATGTCTCAATGGTGGTCTTATCATTAATATTTCATGCCGAGATAAAATCACAGGCCTTTACAATACTTCCTGGTTAATACAGCTGAATGTGGTGTTAGTCTTTTAGTGAAATAAGTGGGGTTTTTTTCAGTGGCTTTGGTTGCTCCATTCATTTCAGTAGCTGCAGAGTACTTCACACATATTAATGACATGCTGGTTTTCACCACCTCTTTGTAACATATGTGTTTTAATTTCAGTGCATCAGTTTCTTCTGTAATGTGAAAAGAACACAGTTTTTAAAAAATTTGGATATCTACTTATATCCAAAATAAAGCTCTGTGTTTCCAATGCTTTTTCAGATGATTTCTTGCATTTTTTGGCATTTTTCTATGTATCCTGAACACCCTAGCAAAGTTCTTTTTATGTACTCACTTTCCGTAACTTGCACAGGGATGCTGACAAGAGAATAATAATATCCTTTTCCTCAGGAACGGCATTCCTTTTTTTGTGTCTACTTAAAAATATAGTTGTTTCTTTCGTATCTTCCCTATCTACTCATAGCCTATTTCTGAAGTAAATGAGGTATATGTCTGTCCAGCTTACAGCTTCATTTATTACACAGCTGTAACTAATTCCTTGATTCCTCTGCTGTGTACAGAATGATGCTGTGATGAAGCTAGCTGGGAATTTCCAGAGAATGTTATAAGGAGAAGATGATATAAGAGAAAATATGGGAAGTCTGTGTAGGTCTAAATGCTGTAAGCAATATAAATAATTTCCTGACAACGAAATTCCTTGAGAAGGTGGTGAAAGAAAAGCCGTTTCTCTGATGTTAAATCTCATGCCCCACCAGGGAAAAGTTCAGGTATAATAATGAACAAGACTGAAAGGCTTATGGAAAGTTTCTGTTGGGAAAAATTACTTCCTTACAAAAAGAGTGAAGAAGGAATTGGGTCAGGAATCAGTTCTAGGATCTAACATCTATGTGACACTTTTTGTTGTTTTGTTGCGGAAAGCAATACTGGGTACTTGGATCCTTGCTAAAACTTCAGCTGAAATTAGGTCTTCAAATGGAAAGCATTTCACAGAGCACTTTAGTGTAGGTGGTGTCTGATGCAGCAACCGCTTTCCTATGGCTGATTGCAGCAAATCCATTGGAATCATAAAGAAATAATTGTGAACTTCCATTTATACAGCTGAGAATTAAAGTGATTATTTCTTTTGCTTTCTAGTTGCAAAATCTTGGGCGGAAGTGGTAAAATTAGGTGTTGCAAGACCACAATCAAAGACCACTAAAAAAAGTGTCCGAAAAGGAAGATCACTAAAGAAGATAACCCAAACACCAAAGGTATTCTTTTTCTTTCTTCCTGTTTCTTTTTTGGTTTCTTTGTTCTTTAATAACCGCAAAACACCTTGTAGGTATTTTGCTCTAGCGTGATGTTAAATGGGTGGTGTTGTCTTTGTCACAGTATAGAAATGTATATTTTATATAAAATGAATCTCTTTGTTTACTAACTTTTTTCCTTCTTCTTTCTCCTTTGCAGACTCCAGAAAGAAAAATAAAAGGTCATTTTAGTACAGGCCACGTGGAGTCACCTGATACGATAGTTGTAGGTAGAGCTTATTCCATCACAGCCAGAATGGCCGGACAGGTCCCTAAAGTGGTAAAAAATCCTATTGTGAAGCTAAACATGAACATGGACGAAAGCTTCACAGGTAGGTTTTTTAAAGTCTGTTGCTCACTCTGACAATTGTGTAGTTCTCATGTCAAAGCATAGGCTCATTTCTCTGAATATAATTTTTAGGAATGACTGAAATGTTTCAAACTCCAGAAAATAGGAGTGGAAAATCATTACCTTTGGCCACTGTTCAGATGTCTGATTTTACACCAACATGTACCGCAGCGGAAATTTCTGAACTGCACACTCCTGAAGAATCTGGTATGTTTGTTATATGAAAAGAAAGGAAATGTTTTGGTGTATTTAGGGGTAGTGGGATGTCTGCTACTTGAGAGAGTGAATAGTCTCAGCCTAGGCAGACTTGATGTGTTGAGATGAAGCATCTGGCAATCCATAAAAAGAACCATTGATTTTATCACGTATTAAAAGATATTTTTGTAATTCCAGTTAATTTTTCTCTCTTGTTCTGTTTGATATCAAACTTCAAGATACTGAAATATTGTTTCAGGCAAGTCTTGTGCTGAGGCATGGTGCTTTCTTAATCAGTCTTCTATGGATACATCTAAATCCAGTGATAAAGTTTCATGGCAGGGGGAGGTTATTGTGTAATCTTGCAGAAAAAGTCCACTTAATTTTTTTTTTTTTAAAAGCATTAGGTTAGAGAGATTTGTATTAAGACAGTATTTTCTTGTGCATCTTTTGCTAATAACCTTCCATACCAGTCATTGATTGTGTCCCTAATTAATTCATAATTCTTGAAATTAAAATTCTCTTTTCTTGAGAATTTGGCAAAACTGAGCATCTACTGAAACACCAAGAAAAATCACGAATAAATCCTCCAATATTTTAAAAAATAAGAATAGTTGAAATGTATTTTGGTTTATTTAGATGTTGTGGAGGATAGGCTTAGGTATAACAAACCTTGTTATAAATTCAGAAGGGAGTACAGTAAAAAGTTTTTTTCTTTGAAAAGAAGAACTAGCATAGTGATCTTCTTCCACTTGAAGCTGTCCATTATCAGCTGTTATTTATCCTGTTATTTAGTGCTTTCCTTAAATTGGTGGGCAAGCAAGCTGGGTGAGCAACTGGCTCACGGGTTGGGTTCAAAGAGTTACAGTAAATGGGTTTACATCAGGCTGGTGGTGGGGTCCCTGTGGGTTCAATTTTAGGGCCAGTGCTCTTTACTCTTTTTATAAATGATCTGGATGCAGGAAATGAATGTACATTCAGTTGAGTTTGCTGATGATACTAAACTAGGAGGAGCTGTGGACTCCCTTGATGGTAGAGAGACCTTAGGAGAGATCTTGATAGACAAGAGAGCTGAGCAATCACCTAATGTATGAAATTTAACAAGAGTAAGTGCTGGATTCTCCACCTGGGATGGGATAATCCTGGTTATATACACAAATTAGGGAATGAGGGGCTGGAGAGCAGCCCCATGGAAAAGAGGTTTGAGGGTTTGGGTTGTTGGTAAGCTCAACATGAGTCAACAGTGTGCAGGCAAAAGGGCCAACCATGTCCTAGGGTGCAACAAGCACCGTATAGCTATAGCGAGCCAGTTGAGGGGGATGACTGTGCCACTCTGCACCGCACTGGTGCAGCCCCACCTCAAGTGCTGTGTGCAGTTTTGAGCGCCTCAATATGAGAACGACATCAAAATATCAGAGTGTGTCCAGAGGTTCCTTCAGCTTGGAGAATAGAAGGCTGAGGGATGACCTTGTCATAGTCTACAATGTCCTCAAGGGGTACAGTGGAAGGGGAGGTGATCTCCTCTCTGGCGAGCAGTGATAAGAGACAAGGAAATGGAATGAACCTACATAAGGAAAGTTCAGGTTGGACATTAGGAAAAGGTTTTCGATTGAGAGGGTGATTGGTCCTGGAACAGGCTCCCCAGGGAAGGGATTACAGCACCAAGCCTGTCAGAGTTCAAGGAGCATCTGAATAACTCTCTTAGTCAAGTGGTTTAGTTTCAGGTAGTCCTGTGAGGAGCAGGCGGTCGGACTCAATGATCATTATGGGTCTCTTCCAGCATGAGATATTCTATGATATAAATTTTACAAAAGTATCTTCTCATTTTTTTTTCTTCCTTGGTTTCAGAAAGGTCAAATTTATGTTCTTTAATGTGAAAATTCCTGATTTATGTCTGGTATTGCTTCAAAACGCAAAGGAAAATCCAATAAAGAACTTGCACCACTAGAAATTTTAGAGACAACAGAAAGCATTAATTTTATGTCAGATTAAATAAGAAGAAAACAATATCTTCTTGCAGTTGTTTTTTAAATGTCTGCTATGCCTTCTCAAAGCTAGTTGCCAAATGAATTGTTGATGCACACCTTTTTGTATTTTGGTCTGTAGAAGGTTCCAGCTGTTTGAATCCATTTTATTTGGTTATACAGCAATTAGAATGCTTGAATTTTCTGCTTAGTTCTTTTTCCAAATTACAAAAATTTACTACTTTTTTCAGGAGAGATGATGGTGTCACCATTATATAGTTCAGATGCTTCAGAACAGAAACAAGATAGTCCTCGCATTTGTCACTTTCTGAGAGAAAATGAGTCTCTAAAGTCTATGTTTGATGCAATATCCACAAAAACTCCTGAAAAAAGAAAAGCTGTGCTGGAAGAAAATATTAGTGTGGATCATTTGTCAGTAATTCCAGAAAAACAAGCATGTCGGGTGAAATCAGGAAGAAGTACTCCAAAGCAGAAGTCGGAGCCGGTTGAGGTCATGTCAGGCATCAAGCAGCTTCTAAGGACCTCAGAGCAAAGGTCAGAACTGGTAGAGGCCTTGTCAGGCATCAAGCAGCTCATGAGGACCCCAAAGCAGAAGTCGGAGACTATAGAGGCCTTGTCAGGCATCAAGCAGCTCATGAGGACCCCAAAGCAGAAGTCGGAGCCTATAGAGGCCTTGTCAGGCATCAAGCAGCTCATGAGGACGCCAAAGCAGAAGTCAGAGCCTATAGAGGCCTTGTCAGGCATCAAGCAGCTCATGAGGACTCCGAAGCGGAAGTCAGAGCGTATAGAGGCCTTGTCAGGCATCAAGCAGCTCATGAGGACCCCGAAGCGGAAGTCAGAGTGTATAGAGGCCTTGTCAGGTATCAAGCAGCTCATGAGGACCCCGAAGAGGAAGTCAGAGCCTGTAGAGGCTTTGTCAGGTATCAAGCAACTCATGAAGACCCCACAGGAAAAGCCAGAGCCAGTTGAGGTTCTGTCTGGCATCAAGCAGCTCTTGAGGACCCCGCAGCAAGAGTTAGAGCCTATTACAGATGAAATTGCCTTTAAAAGATTGCTGACGACTCCAGTACAAAAGAGGGAAGCAGTGAAAGATATGGCAGGTGTTACTTTAATCAAGCAAACTCCCAAGCTGAAATATCAACCGGTAGAAGACATGATTGGGGTCAGCCGTATTTTCAGGACACCAAAGGAAAAGGTTGAACCCGTAGAGGATATGTTTGGTATTAGTAGACTAGTGAAGACTCCAAAAGAGAAGTGTCAACCAGTTGATGATTTTGTGGGTCTGCAAAGGCTTATGGCAGAACCCAGGCAGAAATGTTCTGATTTTGAAGTGGACTATGCTGGAGTTACAGAAATGTTTGATATACCAGAGGAAATTAAGGTAAAATACTTTCTTTAGCTTTTGAAAGGAATGTATATAGTCCTTGAAGCCGGTGGTTGAAATGAATTCTTAAGCCATCTCTAACATCTTGGATGTTACAGCACTTTAAGTATGTCGTGCCCGTAACTTGAGGAAAACATACCTTTTAGAAAAACACCTCATGTTTATTTGAAAACTGTAAAGATGACAGGTCATTTTCCTTGGTAACTCTGTCCACACAAATGCCCCCCTGCTAGAAGACATAGCTTATTACAAATTTGAGTTTGAGCACTCTTTTTTCTTTTTCTTTTTTTTTTTTTCCTGGTCCCTTGTGCCTGTTATGTTTAGAGCACCCTGTAAATTGCTTACAAACTATAGTCAAATTCTTTCTCGGCCTTCCTTTTCATAAGCAAGGCGTATAGTTGGGTTTTTTTATCACTGTATTTTTTCCTGTGTTAATACGTGTTTTCTTTGAAGGAGCCCTGTCTAAGTAGTTACTGAGGTGGTTCTGGGTTACTATTCAGACCTTATAATTCACGACTTCATCACTCTTGTCGTTTGTGAATTTTATTAGTATTGATTTTTATGTTTGTTCACAGATCCATAGGTAAAATACTGAGTATCGCTGGGCTTAGTGCTCATCAGTGTAGAGCAACAATAAACCACTACAAAATACTCAAATGATTTGGCTACAATACCCCAGATTTCTTTTGAGCACTCGTTTAGACACTTTTCAGCCAATTTAGTTAATGCTTTTTTTAACTCTATGCAGTGTTTGTTGTCTTTCACTTTAAAGGCTGCTACCCTAGCTCACATGGCAAGTATTAAGTTTGATTTATTTGTGTGCTAATTTAAAATAATGGCTGCAGTTACAAAACCAAGTTGATTTCATTTTTAGAAAAAAGTATTTTACAAGACTTTCTTTAACTACTACTATACATTAATTTTGTATTGGTTGGCTCCATTGTTTCTTGTACTGTCAGGCGTGCTTTTATTGATCATTGTCTATTCCCTTAGGTCAGATCAGTAAATGTTACGGATTCTAAGCAAGAAGATACTGCACCTCCTAGTACTAATTCCAGTCATAAATTTGGTAAGTACAAATACTTTTGCTTTACCTAGAGGAATAATGAATATACAAAGTAATATATGTTATTATGAAGTTTTAACATATGTTTTAAAAATTCAAAAATACATGCTGCGAAGCGTGCATAGCTTATGATATTTGTGCAGTCATCTTTAGTGAACACTAGGTGCTGGAATTCTATGGGTGTAGAGGTAACAGCATAGTAGTTTGTTGGTGTGGTAGCGTTCACATCTCCAAACACACTGGTGTAAAAAACCTGATGTTAAGGTCTCTGTTTAAAATTAGCTTTCTCTGCAAAGGCTTTCAAGTACATAGTTTAAACCTGTGAATGCTACCTACCAAATAAACCACATGTCCTCGGTCAGAAGCCTGGCCTTTACTCTAGGAGTTGGTTAAACTAGCTGTTTATTAATTTTCAAGTTAAGAATATTGTGTGATTTGCTTGAGCACACTGACTTTCTGGGGAAAATCAAAAGTCACAGATACTTTGATGAGCCATAGTGATATTTAACTTTTGTCTGTGCTCTTTTCTATGTAAAAACTTTGAATGGGGGAAAACGCAACTGTTTTAGAAGACAAAGGAAATATTTCACAAAGTGAAGATTCTGAACAGAAGGAATCAACTGGTGAAAACCAGCCTACCCAGAGACCAACAAGAGGCAGATCACGGAAGACAGTACATCCTGCTTCAACAAAGCAGTGTGAAAAGGATTTGAATTTAAAAGCATTGCAAGATCCGGGAAAAGAGGGCACGCAAGAGGAGATGCGAGAGATCAGTACTTCACCTTCAGTAACTAAAAATGAAGGAAGAGGAAGGAGAATAAACCCTTGCATACAAGAAGAAATTGTTTCAAAGCACCCTGATCAAGAAAAAGTTGAAACTGTTTCACTTGTGGAACCATGTGGAGGTACTCAAAGAACAAGAAGAGGTAAAAAGAAAGAACCAGAGTTAAAACACCCAAGTGAGAATCTTGAGTCTTGTGGCAAAGATTCTTCAGTGCTACAAAAAGAACTTGCAAATATGAAACAGACTTTGCAGGAGTATGGCATCAATGATGTATTAGAAACTGAAGATGATCCAACTGTAAAGACAGTAATTGCATCTAGTAGGATTCACAATGAAAACTGTCGGCTGCAAACAGGTGTAAAAAAACCTGAAAAGAGATCTAATGGTGGTGGTGTAGAAGACAGTGAAGAAATGCTTCTGGCACCTGGGAAGAGGTCTAGAGGAGTAAAAAAAGTAGAAAACACAGAACCACCTATTTCACCTAAAAGTGGAAGAAGAGCTAGAAATGACCAAGTTAAAGAAGCTTCTTTTGAGGACCTTCAGAGGACAACAAGGACGCTTCACAAAGACCCATCAGCAAAGATGATACAGAGAGATGAACCAACTTTTGACAAAGATACTGAGACTGCCACAGCAGGAGGATCTGAAAACAGAACTAAACTTGAAATAAAGGTAACGGAGACAAGAGTTAAGACTTTGAGAAGTGCTAGAAAGCCCTCAACTGAAGTAAAACCAGACACTTGCAGGATGTCAAGTAAAAAGATACAAAACATTCAGAAAACCATGGAAACTCCAGCTGAAACTGATACTGAAACACAATCACACATCGCAAATGGAATAAAGGTATCTCAGGGAAATGAAACAGAAAACGCTCAGGAAAATACAACAGAGGCGTCTCAGAGATTAAAGGCAGAGTCACCTGGAGAGACAAACAGAACGCCGGTTACTGCTCTGAACTTGGAAGCAAACAGGAGTGCAGTACAAGAAACAAATCGAACTAGAAGCAGGAGAGGCAAAAATGGCTCTTTGGAGAGAAAGGCTGATGAATCTGCCAAAGATGTAAGCAACCTAGAACTAATTGCTCCCAAATTTAAGTCAGAAACAGAAATGGACAAATCTTCTCTCAAAGATCCTTCGAGCTCTGTTTGTGTCAAGAATACACACCAAGTCGTGAAGGAGCAGAACGGCCCAGCTGGCACATCAATACCTGCTGCAAACAGTGAGAGTCTTGCTTGTAGCCGTCAAAAGCGGACAAGAAATGAACAGAGAATACTTAAACCAAACCAAACTGAAATCCTGCAAGAGAATCAAGCACAAACAAATGGAACTGCATGTAGAAGAGGTAGAAAAGTTACTTTTGAAGCCGAAGAAGCCAGTTCCAAAACGATTGGAAGGAAAAGTTTACCTGCGGATGACAAAGGAATGACTTACAAAGATGGTCAACATGAGACTTCAGAAAATCCTTCTTTACAAGTAAGGAGGAGCAGGAGAAAGCAGGTTGATTCCATGCCACAAATAGCTTGTTCTGCCTCAGTGGAAAAACAAACATTAATTGCAGATCGTAGTAAGGATGAGGCTTTTGTAAAGGAGCAAGATTCAGCTTTGGAAGCTACTCCCTCTTCAGCAGAAGACAATCCACGGAGACGAGGACAAAGACGAGAGGTTGCTGCAGCATCACAAACATCTAGATCTCTTTCTACAAGAAGACGACGTGGATTACTGGAAGCTAATGATAAAAAGATGGCTGTGAGAGAAGATCAAAATCCAGCTTTGGGAAATGAAACTTTGCAGGCAAAAGCAAATGCATCAGCAAGGGACAAAAGGAAAAAGATTGATCTTGCAGCAGAGGCAAAAAGTTCATCTTCTCTCCGGAGAAAATGTGGCTTGTCAGATACTGACGATAAAGAGGAGAGTGTTAATGAAGAACAAAACATGCCTTTGGAAACTGTGTCCTGTGCAAAAGAGAAGCCATTAGGAAGGGGCAGAAGGAAAGTGACTGCTCTGGCATTACACACAACTAACTACCTTTCCCTTAGAGGGAAACACGGTTTGCCAGCAGATAATGGTAGAGAAGAACCCCCTAAAGAAGATCAAAATGTTGCATTAGAAACTTTTGATGTATCTGTAAAAGAAAATCAACGGAGAACAGGCAGAAGGAAAGAAATTGCAGTCTTGTTAGAAGGCGTGAGTTCTACTTGTATTCAGGGAAAACGGGGCTTACCGAAAGAAAGTGATGGCAAGAATAATTATGGGGAAGAAAAAAAGCTGAATTTGGAAAATTCTTCCCAGGAAGAAATGGATCTTTCAAAAGGGAACTCGAGGCAAACAGTCACTTCACTGGCTGTTGGTTCCACCTCACTTCAAGGTTTGCCAGAAGATGCTAAGAAGGAAACTCCTGAAGAACAGCAGAATAAACTTTTGGACGTAGTTCCATCTGCAAAAGAAAATCCATCAAGTGTGGGCAGAAAGAAAACAGTTTCTTCCAAATCTGAAGAAACTAGTTCCACTTCTCTCAGGGAAAAACCCAAAGATAGAGGTCAAAAGAGGATTCTTAAAGAAGGTGAAGATACATCTCTAGAAAATAACTCATCCCAGGAAAAAACAAGGCAACTGAGGAATAAAAGGAAAAAGGTAGAATTCTCGTCAGAGGCAGCTACTTCTAGCCAAAAAACTGATGACTTGTCAGAAAACGATAACACTTCAGAAACCCAAAATGTGTGTTTGACATCCTCTGGTTCCAAAAAAAATAATCGGTCTGGAAAAGGAAAAGAGGTTAACCCCATACAACAGGAAACTTCCACTTCTCGCAGAAGAAAATCTCCGTTGCCAGCAGATGATGTAGCATCCAAAAAATCAAAATCAGGTGAGGCAAGAATTTGCTTTCTATTTCCTAAGTATAGCTAAGTTATTTATAGCTATAACAATAAGGTGTACAAAGTTCTAGTATGACAGTGGGCTGCCATGCTGTAATACAGACAGAGTGTAGGTCTTCAGTATCGCTAGAAGACTTGAGTAAATAGGGTTTGTGTTATCTTATATAAACAAGATGTTTTTCCTAAGTAGAAGGAATTGGGTTTATGGGATATGACACACGTTCTTCCTCTGTTGAGGTATTTAAATGTCTTTGTGCTTTTCTATAGTATATTGTCTCTCAATTCATAACAATAAATTGTAGTTTCGAGTAAATATAGCAACTAACTTAAATGCAGAAGAAGCTGGTAATGATGGAACACATTGCAGCACTGTTTTCTCACTTTCTCATGAATACAATCTGAGCTCCTGCTTTTATGCCTCTAGGTTTTGGAGCACTTTACTAGTTATCAGCTGCTTTGTGAAGTTGATGGTAGAAGGGCTCCAAGCTGTGTTTGAGCTGAAAAGACAGCAAAAGTTCCATGTGGCTCCCGTTCATTTCCTCCTTTACTCTTTTGCTTTCCCCAAGCTAATGGAACTCTTGCTGCAGACATCTAAAATATTCCCTGGAATTTTCAGCTTGATATGATATAGCTTCAAAACTACCATGATGCAATTAGAAAATATTGTCAAATAAATGTATGCAAATGGCAATAACAATGAGTCTTTAAAGCTACGTATTGAGGAATTTCCTGCCAAATTGTGTTTAAAAACTTGATGGTGATTTGACCATTTGTTTCATTTCTCTTTGGCTCTCTCCCTTGTCTATTGCATATGCTCATCCTCATATAACACCTACATCTATTTTGCTATGTATCTGTCTTCATTTAGTGAGTTTACTTTTGTTTCCCTTTACACACTTGGCTAGTTCCTGCTTCCTGCAACTGATACATATACTTGCCAAGTGACTGATCTCATCTGATGCTTTACTACCTGCCTGCAAGGCTGCTCTTCTGGAGAGGTCATCTTACCCCACGTGAATTTTAGTGATGGTTTCTATGCTGGGTTGATGCTTCTCTCTTGGAGCAGCTTAGCTTTTCTGTGCTATCCAGATACGTCCATAGGCTTCTAGTCTTTGCAGGTAATACCCTGATTTTCCAGCTTTATCTGGACCGTAAAACAGTTGCTATATATTCATTTTGGCAGGATTTTTCTTTGATGTTGACTATGTTTTAGTTTTACGTATCAATAGAATTTTAGCTAAAATGGTAGCTAATTGGGTTTGGTGCTCTCATTAATGTTAACCTACTTTCAGAAATAGCTGTAAGTCCTCAGGGACCTATCTTAAAGGATATTGGATGTGCATAAGTATGGGGTTTGTAACTGGTTTGTTGAATTCATAGATGTAATCTTTGGAATGTAGTCAGTAGGGACACTTCCTTTAAAAACAATGTAACTGAAGATTGAATTTTGTATAAAATGTTTGATTTATGATACAAATTTATGGTTAATTTTTTTTGTATGTACAAATAGAGAGTGATGAAAATAGATCGCTACAAAGAGGAAAAAGAAACAAAACTAAACAAGAACTTGGCAAAGAGGATGTAAGGGCTACTCGGACCGCTGAAGGAACGGACAGGAAGACAAGATCAAGCACAAGAACAAGAAAATAGGCTAAATCGTCACAAAACCAGTTCTTAAATCAGTAATTCAGTAATTCAATTCAATAATTGAAACTGCAGGGTTTTAATGTGAATTGGTTTGCACTTGAATTTAATCTTGGATTTTGTAAAGCAATTACTGCATTATGATAGCAAAATAGATTTGTTAATGTGTTTACAGATACAGCGTAGATAAGTGTTTTAATAGATTTGTCTGTGTAGTGGGGTTCTAAACCATGGGGTGCTTGTGCGAAGCTGCAAACATTAAAAAAATAAGTCTTTTTGTAACAGTATTTATCTCTCTTTTTCTGTTAATCAGTACAGCAGTCAGGAAGCCATATTGCTTTACTGCCACTTTAATTGAGAGCTATTTTCTGCTTAAATTTTCATGTGCTTAAGTCTTTTTTTTTAATTGCAGTTCTGTAAATACTCTTTAAAAGCCTATAGATATATTAGCGGAACTATTACGCTGAAGTTTTGATAATTTTTTTTAAAAAAACAAAGTTTGTTGTACTTAAAAGTGCAGATTTGTAAATCATTAAATTTGCAAACAATTTGGGTCTTGTGTGTTTTCTGTTCTTATGAACAGTTAAGAATGTGTAATGACTGCTGTCCTCTTACAGGCGTATTTCAAAGACTTATTCTTTCTAGCCACACGGCATGTTTTTGAGAGTGTACCATGGGTCTTCTGCAGCGCTCACGCATCTCTTGTGAACATGGCTGGACTGTGCAGAGCTTCTGTGTGTTAGAGACAGGAGCAGTGGGTGTATGAACTTGCGATGTTGCCCCTTGTCATAGAGTTGTAATTAAATGTGGAGTAACTAGTGTGGTTTGGGGGCCGTTTTTAGAGAGGTGTGTGTGGTAATAGCAGCGTGCATCTGTCTTCAAGGCTGGGGGCTTCCTGTAACTATTAAATGCAGAAAGGGAGAAAATTAATTTCAGGCATATAACTTCTGTGCAGTATTAAGACCAGAATTAAAGGTCCACATTTTTATCTAGTTTATGAGGAGTTGCAGGTGTTTCTACAGAAGGACAGTTGGGTAGTGCTTAGCGACATGGTTTAGTGATGGTTTTTGTCAGTGTTGGGTTGATGGTTGGACTGGATGATCTGAAGGGTCCCTTCCAACCTGGGCAATTCTATGATTTTGTGTTTGGATGTTCTTGTCAGCTCTTTTGGGGAATGATAACGAATGGCCCATTCTTCAGGTGAGTTCTTGTTTAAGTCTGTTCTCTTTCTTCAAAATCCAAAATAGTCAGATTAACTAAGGAATGCATTGGATGGTGTCCAGGCATTCAGAGCCCAGATGTGATATGATAAGTAGAATCTTTCTTAATTCGGGTGGAGGTTTTTTCCTATGTGGAATGTGCTGTGTCCACGGCTTTTTAAATGCTTTGGGCACTTGATCCTGTTACAGCGCACTTTATTTTTTTCTAGACTTCAGTTCTAGTGTGCAGATTTTAAGTGTAAGATGCTGTAAGATCTAGTCATGTTTTGAAATTAACTCTCTTACTTCCTGCATGTGTTTACTCTGCCATAGTTACATGCTTTCCTCTGATCAGGACCAGTGGATGGTCTGTTCTTCTTGAGATAGTAGCAACACCCCAGGTCTTTTTTGTGAATAGAGCTGGCACATGGTGATGGTTATTGCTATAGCATTGAGCAGTCTTTTCTCTAGCTTTGATTTAAGCCTTCCAAATGTGAGGAACATCTTTACCCAGAATGCTTAATTGATCTATGGCACAGGATTTGTGATCTTCCCAACTTTCAGGTCATGTAGCTTCAGGCATCTTGTCACAGCAACTGAAGGAGGAGGTCTGGACTGTTACTCTCCAAGAATTTTTCAGAATTGTACCTGTTTTATTGCATCTGTATTTATTTTAGCACCCAGCACACTGAGGAACTTCCCCGGTTTCCTCCCCCTCTACAAAAATGTAGCACTCTTTCCTCTTGTGCTTTGTTCTTGGCTCTAAGTCCACGTAATGCAAAACAGACTCCAAAACGCCGCTTTTGATGAACCTAATGCTCTATCAGCCCCTGCTGGCTGCTTCCTAGAAGTACCCCACCTTGTTTTCGGAGAAGCCCACAGACTACAGCCATCAACTGAGGGAAATGGGGCAAAGTAATTTAGTATTTGTAATCCCTCAAAGTTAAACTGTAGGGGTTCACTTTGTCAGAACCCTGTTACCTCTGTAGTGCCTTAGCAGGTTAAAAAGCCTTGCAACATGGGAATGTTGCAGATGCTGCTGTAGATTTAAACCCATAAGCTATGCTGTTGGTTGAAAGTTGTGCTAAAAGGCAGATTTTATTGTTAGCATTGCTGTATCATTTCTTACCCTGTTTTTCCTAGCATCTGACATTCTAACGGGAAAGTGTCACTGTCAACTGGCTGAATTGTTTGCAGAGGATGGCTAGGTCTCATCTGAGAGCAAAGAATTAGCGATGCACAGTAATAAACAGCAACATCCAGAGACAATGAAACACTAAACACTATACCAAGGTAAACATGGTGGAGAGCACTGCTGTACGTGCCATTGTGCTAATCTGTGCATCTTCTGTTGCAGAGGACGTTTCTGTCTGGAGAACTCTCGTTTTCCTTGGCATCCAACTCCTCGAGATATCACTTAGGCACTTGTGGCATCCTGTTCACTCTTTGATCCATTTGAATGAAGGTTTCTGCTCAGAACTTGGCATTTCTACTCAGCTGCTGCTCGGCTTTCATGTTTACATCTCACTGCACTCCAAAGAGTTTTTCTACCGCCTGTCCTGATTGCATAAATACAGCAAGCTCTCCTTATTTTGGCTCCATAGCCTTCACTATGAAATCTGGATATAAAGAAGAAATACAGGATTGCTTCAACTTCCTGAGGCTTTTGATGTAAGTACCCTTCCTCCAGGTGAACCCCACAGGTTTTTGAGCTCACATCTGTAAATTTCCTCTGTTCTCACACTTATATAAAAGAATCAAGTGGGGTTAAGTGGCTGTACCTCTCTTCTCATTTTAATATCCTGTAGTTATTCAGGCAGTAATTTCTGGCCTAATGATAAATGAAAATCTTAAGGCTGAGGCTTGGACTTTTTTGAGAACAACAGAAAACAGTGCTGAAGGTGATTGCTCTGAGGAAACGCTCCATTTTTAATTGCGTAACATGCCGCTGTTTCTTAAAATTATAACGGGTCACACCATCTTCTCTAAATTAGATAATAAGCGTTGAGTGGTGAAGCATCCTCCCTAGCACTGGAGAGCTAAGCCTTGAGCAGGCACATTGAGGTGTGCTGGCAGAGAATGGCAGGGAAGCGTCCACCACTGCCGTGAGGTAGTTGCATTGTTTTTTGCTTCATCCCTGCTGCCACAGCGGCAAACCAGGTTGGCAACCTGGGCTGGGGAACTACTGCGTATAATTCTGAATATCAAGGTATCTCTTGCACGGTCACTGTAAAAACTAGCTGTGATTAGAGACAGATGCCTGAGCACCTCTGATACCGATGGGTTAAAATGTAGAGAGTAATTTCCATTCCAGTTCTTGATCTCTCAGCTGCAAATAGGGCACAAGAAGCGTGTTGACCTCTTTGTGTAGAATTGTGTATAGCGAATAGATTGTCAGCAAGATGAGCAGACCGGTGCGTTCACTGAGTAGGCTTATAGGATATGCAAAAAAGATCGTACGTATACCTACATATGGAGATACATACACTGCACAGGAAAATAAAGACCAGAACCTTTCCAATGCAGTAGACACTTCACAGCAATGTCAGAGTAGGTACAACTGTACCTACAGTCTCAACTGTATTCTCATTTAAGCCTGCGTTGGCACTCAGCTTTTTACATAGTCGAGAAAATGGCTGTACTGCTCTTAATTAGCCACAACTAATGGATTTGGTGTTTCTATTCGGAGGCAACTTGTAATCAGCTCACCCTAACCAGGGTAATGGAAACTGGGGATATTTTAGGTAAGGGAGAAAAGTGAGGCAGTTTGGACATTGAAGCCTGCTCAGTCACAGCTGACTCTCGCAAATCCATTCAGAGAGCTGTATCTCCTCTTGCCTTTTAGGCGGAGCTCAGAGCTGAGCTGGCTCTCTGCTTTTACTCTCCAATCTGCACACTTACAGCCAGAAGTTTTAAGTGTTGCGACGATACGTATCTGACCGATTCAGCTGCGATCAGGACATGCCTGCTGATGAGTTTAGGGCTAACGAGCCTTGCTAGAATCCAGATTGTCACTGTCTGTGTGCTTAGCAGCACTGTGCTGTGGTGTCTGAGGTTCCTCTGCTCACAGCTAATCGGGCTTGTTAGTTTGAGCTCCAGTCCATGAGAAAGTAAGTGCTCTGTGTTCATTTTCTTTTGAGCAGCTAATGCCAACTCTAAATAAATGGACGTTAAATACCTAGGTAATAACTAAAAAATTGTCCATAACTTAACAGCTGCCTGTGTCTGCTGAGATACCCAGCGAAGACAATGTCTCTTTTAGCAAAATAGATCCTGATGGCCTATTTAGAGAGTCTGAGAAATTCCCTCCAAAAGATGATTGTCAATTTTGTCCTTTTACTCTAAAAAAAGGTAAAAAAAAACCCCACAAACCCAAACAGAACCAACCCAAGCAATATAAATAACATGAGAAGTGGAATATGATTTGATACTTTCAGTTTGTTGGTGTTGGTTTTGTTTTGTTTTTAACTCTGTTTCCCAATCTCATGGCATCCCAAAAACTTGAGCTCTCAAATCTCAGAGGAAAGCAAAGTGCTACCATCTCACTTAGAATCTCCTTTGCCTGAGCATATGCACAAACTGTATGGCACGGTTGGGAAATGCAGGTGCTACAGATGATTAGAATGGACTCTTTAATGAAGGATGTGTGATCACTATAATTCATTCATCTGTCCCAAACCCACCATTAGCCTTAAATCCTTTCTATTGTCTATGGATATGTAAAGTATAATTATCAAAGTTATATATTTAATAAAAATATTTTTTTCAATGTAGAAAGAAATTCAGATTCTGCCTTGGTGATATATAGAGAAAATTTCCTTCATAGTATGTTATTTATTTATAGTTAGTTAAGGAAGAGGCTGGTTATCAGAGGGAGGAAAGGTGGCTTTCTGCCTGGAAATGTCCAGTGGCCTGGAAGTCAGAGAGGAGCACTCAACAAACCTGTGGAAGAAGTGTTAGAACCTGCTATCTAGATGAAATGTGGAGTTTATGAATCTTAGGAAGTCCTTGGAGGACTGCTTTGAGTTGATGGGTATGTGACCTTAGGGAGAAAATAGCTAAATAAGTATATACATTCCCATGACAAGACTCCCTGCAGCGAAAGCAGTATACAACATTAACTACAAGTTTCGATAGATTTTAGCTGTGGATTAGATTCCAAAGTATGAGCTGTTTAAATATTTTAGCCCTTTTCTAGATAAATGAAATGCAGCTGAATGAAATTCACTTTTTATAGACAAGTTACAGTACAAGTAATACTAACTATTGTTTTCTGTTACTTCAGTTTACCTATTTCTAAACATACCAACTGTGTAATTAATACTTGATATGCATTTAATATCTGTGTGGCAATGAACTCGTTTACTACTTTTAGCGTAATATGTATTGGGGGTAAGTATCAGTAAAGAAGAACTGGCATTCCAGTCCTAACTGAATGGTGATCCGTGGACCAAGGCAGCTTTTCCCATCTCCTGGCTTCTACTGCTCCAGTCCCCTGCTCAGGATACCAAGAGGTGATGCACCATTGCACAGGGCAGTTTGGGAGGTGGTAATGGAAAATGTCAGTTTTGGAGAACCGTCTTGCAATGACAAATATTAGCTGTAGCACTGTAGTAATTCAGATGGACAGAGAGGAAATGCCTTCTTTATCTCATGAACTTCGCAGTCAGTTTGTAACAAGGGAAAAATACAAACCCTAGAATTATTTTCTGTAAGAAAGCACAGAAGAATCATGTTCCAATTTGTTCTTAAGTATAGGTAAATGTCTAAAATGAAGTTAATCTTTCCTCAAACATTTTATTGGCAGATCCGTGTGTGTGAGTGTGTGGTTGTCATCCCACACCATGTGTCATTTGTTGTCTCTTGAATTTACACCTGTACACAGTTCCTTTCAGGAAACTGTTGGTATTTCCAAAATATGTGCCCCCTGTACATTACATATCTCTCTATCGAGATATATCTATATAGATAGATGTCTGTCTATTTAGATATACCTAGATAGATTAAGATAGATATACATACACACCTATTCAGGAAACTTAATGCCTAGTTTAAAAAAACCCTGCAGAGCTGCAAAACAGCTGACAAAATAATTCCCAAACTGTCATCCTTCTGGTTCACTCTTGCTCTTTTAAATTTGTTTCTGGTAGGCTTTTTGCTTTGTCTGAAAGACCATCTCTTGACTGTCCCGACAAAAGATGGGCAGATAGAGAAATCGGGTAAAAGCTCTTGTGTCTTTTTCTTTTCTAATTAAACTCTTTGTGAATCAGAAAATGAACCCCAAGAAGGTGGCGGAGTCTTTAAAGACTGCGAATCACAACTGTTTTAATATGCCAAAATGTCTTCTAAACAATGGGCCGTTATTCTAGGTCTTATGATAAGTAAATATTCCAGGGAAAAATAAGGGTTGAAAAATTGAAATATAGTAAAAGTTAAAGTATAAACTACGTTAAAAGAGCGCAAAGGTGTGATAATGCTCATGGTTGATATAAATTGTAAAATATCCTGTGAGGGCGTATTTATGACTCTGTCAACTACCTCAGTTTATTTACCTTTGGGATGTGAGTTTACAGTGTCATTTTGTATCCCAAAATATGAGCTATAAGTGATCACAGCAAAGATGCAACTAATTTTTTAGTGTACTGTTGGAAGAACGCAGTTTGTGTTTCATTTAAAGAAACACTTGTATAATTTTTAAAGGGCATAATGTGAAAATTAAAGGTGGATAAACAAGTGACCTCTAGTGTTGGAAGAGTTTTTGCAGTTCTTAAGATTAGGAGGGATCAATGTGTCAGGCGGATGTTGCCATAATGTGCTTGTCTGCAGTAAAGCGTTGCTATCCTGGATACTCTCTATCAACCTACCTAGGATGTTTTGATTGTGAATTTTGAAAGACTGTAGTTAATTTTCTGTATATGCCTCACTGCTCTTAATGCCTTGATCCTAGAAAGCTTTTGTTTGATGATGGTAAAAAAATTTGACTTTTAATATTTTTTTATAATGACTTTTGGTTTCAGGGATGCATAAAAATGTGCTTGGTGTTATCCATGGCTATGTTTGCATTTTCATGTTTCTATGTGTATATATTTCTATATATTTTGGTGTCTACAAATCTATTTCAAAGATGATTATATATCAAAAAAGACAATAGAAAACAAAACTCTTTGCTGGGTAAAGAACTGGCTGGATGGCCGTGCCCAGAGGGTGGTGTTAAATGGAGTTAAATCCAGTTGGTGTCC
>VXBO01002530.1:963092-1008340 GCA_013400135.1 Rhinoptilus africanus | reverse complement strand
CATACACTGCATATTTTATACTTAGGGGGGAAAAAAGAAATTGTACTATTTAAGAGTGTAGAAAGAAAAATGAAAATTATATTCCCTGCTAGATGCCTTACGTACTCAGAGTCAGAGTTCAGAATTAAGGGTAGGCATACTTTATAAACACAGGGAGGAAAAAAGTATTTCAGTATACAGGTACATCTAATTTTGAGCGTTGTAATTCAGGATCACGTTGTCCTGGTCACTCTGGATCATATAGAAATATTTTAGCCAAAGCCAGAAGAAATCTAAGCACTTTGAAACAAATATTCCGATGTCTATGTATATTAAGGAAGAAACATTGGCAACAAACCAGCATTTTTAACACTGCTCTTAATGCTACTATTAGAATAGCATGAATAAATTTACTGCATTTTAAAGCTTGTCATATGATACTATGATCAAATAATCAAAACAAAAATCTTGACAGAAAATACCTCGCAACTTGTTTTACCTCCTCAGGTTGTACGAATATTCAAAATAAACAATGTGTGAGGTAAGTCTTACTCCTAGGTGTTCATTTAGGAATAA
The DNA here is from genome assembly GCA_013400135.1 of Rhinoptilus africanus. Classification (NCBI taxonomy): domain Eukaryota; kingdom Metazoa; phylum Chordata; class Aves; order Charadriiformes; family Glareolidae; genus Rhinoptilus; species Rhinoptilus africanus. The sequence goes on along the minus strand of VXBO01002530.1, from coordinate 1,007,785 downwards.
AAAAACTTACTCTGACTTCAGAACAGCAGTTCAAGATAGGCCGCTGATACAAATCCTTCAACACAAATGGGCAGGCATTAGGGGAGTCTGGGCCTCGTTGAAGTGCAGTACAATAGTACTTTGAAAGAGAAGTTTAATCAACTTTGTGTGCTTGAACAGACACCAGATTTTTTTGGATTGTTGTTGTTTTAATCTAAACACGTAAGTTCTTCCACCGCAAGAGAGAATTTTTAGCAGTAAAGGTGCAATAAGGAAACCCTTTCATTAAACAAAACACTTGCATGTGATTTCCAGAAATGTAACACTTTTTGCCATTGATGGTAGCAGATAAAAGGACTGCACAGATTTGCAGACATTGGGAAAGTATTTCTAAATATAAGTTTATTTCTAATAAAACAATTTAATTTAAATATTAAGCTTTTATATTTAATTTTCTTAGTATTATTTCTTTCAGTGAGAGGATTGTATTTTCTAGGAAAAGACGTAGTTCTGGAAGGGCTAGCGTAGTGGAATGGAGATTGGGATGTTCTGCAGTTAAGAGCCTTTTCCAGGCTGCTGTATATAGGCATGGAAGAGTATAAGGAAATCTAAATGGCTACTGTGTGACACAGAAATGAGCTCATGGTCTTCTCTTATGCTAGTTTCTGAGGCAGTCACATCTACGTCTTTACCAAATACATTTAGTTTTGCAACTCCAGAAGTATTTTGAAATTCAGTGTCTATGAAGATCAGGAAAAGATGCAGGTTTTATTGCTCTAAAGGTCAAACAAATTTTCCTAGAAGTAACTAATCAGAGCTGTAAACATTATTTGAAGACTGGGCTTTTCTTAACCTCAAAAGTCCATTTACCATGTAAATCTCTGAAGCAAAGCCCAATGTGGTATATCCTTGCTTTTCTTTGAAAGGGAAGATGTTTCACAAGCTAACCAAAACTGTATTGTGTGAACTTTGTCATTAGTATCTTGCATGTGTTCGTAAAGCTCTGAATGACCTATTTTTAAATAATGGAAGATGATATAACCCTCTAGGAGTGGTTCAGTGAGATCACTTTGTCAGAAATCATGTGTAAGACAAGATGAGGGCCAAATCAATTTTAATTGAACCCACCGAGAGCATGTTTCCAGTCAAAGCCTGTGACTAAATTTACAACAGAAAATGAGATTTCCAGCAATCTAATCTGGGAGCTGGACCTGGAGAAAAACCACCAGCTTTTTCTCTGTTGAAGTTCAGTTTACCAAGATACAGTTGTGTAATCGTTACATATATACTCTGTGTGTGTGTGTGTATATATATATATAATATATTTTAGTGTCTTCTAGTGTGTGTGCCTTACTTTGTAGCCCTCCTTTTAAAACGTGTGTGATTACTAGCAGCACAGTCAAGACCACCAATTAGCACCAGCTAATTTTTCTCCTTTTACTGAGTGTGCTTCCTTTGTTACACTATACGTTGTTCATTAGTTGGTATACCTAATACCAATTAGGGAATGAGGCAGGCGCAAAGACTAATTTGATCATCCGGAGACTTGCCTCCCAAGATCCCTGTGTAGTCAACAGAGACACAGCAGTTCCTCCAGGGCGCTTCAGCTTGGGTTTCTGATCTCATTCACCCTCTAGAGAAGCCTCCTTCTTTCCATTAACTAAAGGGAAAGATGAGTGTCCCCAGGCAAAAGATGGCCCTTCTCAACCACGCTCCCCTTTTAATAAAGGAAGTCATGGACAAATCTCAACAGTGAGAAGAGGCCCATTTGCGTCACCCAATGAAACAAGGACACCACCTTCCCAATCTACCTCTCCCAGCTTTGTTTCTGTCCAGACTGTGCTGGTCTGTAGGATGGGGATTGTCCATAGGCTCGGCACTTCCCTCTTGGCAAACTACTGTGTTTTCTCAGGACACCAGTGACCTCACCAATGCAAGATCAGGGAGGAACAGGAGAGTAATGAGCCTTTCACATGGGTTAAAATTGTTAAGTAACGTTGGGTGGGGCAGCTATTTCATAGAATCGCCGAGGTTGGAAAAGACCTTTAAGATTATTGATTCCAACCATAAGACCTATTTCACAGACCTATTCATTGCTATCAGTATAAATGTAAACTTTTAAAGTTTCGCTTAATTTAACTGTGAGGAAAAAAACCCCTTTGCATCGCACACTGTTATTCCCCTTTTAACTGCAACTTTTAAAATGCCAAATCCTGCAGCAGGTTAGGATAGCAAAGCAGATCTCAGCTGTGTCTTACAAGACACAACATATGGCCTTGTAAAATGAGGTGCGCTCTCCAGAAAGGTTCAGGAGACCCCACATGGACCATGTCCTTCCTCCTTAGCATCTGACCCATAATACAGCTCTTAGGAGAGACAGCTAGTAAGCAATTTTAATACCTTTTCCTATTTAAAATTGCCTCGTCATTTGAGTAACGAGTTCTCTGTGTTTTACGATGGAAATGATTACAACTGAGTTTTATTTTAGGTAGGGTAGCTGACTAATTTGTTAAACCGCTTTGGCAGCCCAGGTGTGTTGCTAACTGAACCAAAATTATTAACCTTAATACAATTTTTAAACAATTATTAAGCTAATCGGATGCAAATTAAACAAAATGAACCCATAAATATATGTGTTTCTCAAATTAGTAATTGGATTTTTTGATGATCTTTGGCTTGACATTGATAAGCTGCTTCTCATAACAGTCTAATTAGGCAATATGTAAACTTTGGCATTCGGTTCTGTCCTAGTGGCTTTTTCAAATGATGTTTGTAAAATTTGCAATTTCATATTACAGATTAAAAATTAAAAACTGCAGGAGGCTAACATTAAAATGAGAATTCATTTCATGGAAAGCCCTGTAGACAAAATTCACCCTAATAGAATTGTGCATAAGGGGCTGCAAATCATGATCTATAGTTACACAGGGGAAGGCTTGTCAAAACCAGTATTGTTGGCCTGTAGTTCTATTCACAGTATTAAACCCATCAGTGAAGTCACTTTGGGGAAAATGCGAACATTATCAAAGAACAGTAAATTAGCAAGAAATTAAAGCATATACCCTTGCATTTCCAAAACAAAAGATCCCTTCATTAAAAACCTTTCATCAGTGGTTTAATATTCATAGCAGTAATTTGCATAACTAAATCAGTTTTCACTGATGAGAGACGACCAAAGTTTTTTCACTAATTTCTTTTTTGAATGAGCTCTCTAGTTTTTTGATTAAAATTTCACACCAGTAGTTGAGCAGAATTGAATACGCGACTTAACCGTACTTGCGAGCAGCATCTTTTCGAACGGCAGGGTAAGCGCCGCTGCTGCGCGAGGAGGGAACGGCTCGGGCTGCTTTGTTTATCTTCCCGGCACATATCCCTCCCGTCCTGGAGCCTGTCTTAAATTCCAACCCGAAAAGACAGGGGGTTGCTGGGTTTTGTTAGCTTTTTCATGTTCTTATAGCTGTCCAAATCCACAGAACAAAAAGGTGATCTAGCGATTAAGAAAAGCCATTAGAGTATGCATGTTAAGAACTTTCTAATATCTCTCTGAAAGTGATATCCTTTTTCCAGGTCCTTTTGGGTTTTTTTAATGTTTTGAAAAGACCAGTTCCCTTGTGAAAAGCAGGAAGGAGAGAGGAAAAAATTTGCCGTGAGGAATGAAGACAGAAAAGTATTTTTCAGTGTGCAAAATACAGGTGTATTATGTGGGCTCAGGACCGCATAATAGCCCTTACTAGAAATCATTTTAAACAGCACGTTTGAGAAATAATGAGACTTAATTCTAAGTCACCGCGAGATGCAGTGGGTAACCAGTCATGCGACATTTACGTGTCGGTACTGTGTGCAATGATTTGTTAAAGTGAAATGATTTAATTCATTTGAACCCTGACGTGGCTTCAGTCACGCAACTGCGTCGGTGACAGGACGCTTACAGATGCAGCGTTGGTGTTTTCTGTCACATAACCTGATTTCAGGTAAATTAGTTTCAAATGAATAAATGTCCGTGCTCAGAAAAGATAGATTAATTAGCAGTTGCTAATTTTTATCCGATTCCTTTTAATCGACCAACACTGAAACTTAAAACACAAAAAGATAAGAGAGTGAAAATGAAGAGTTCTGTTTTAGACAGAGAAGCAGAAGACAACCGTAGTAACGGTCAGCAAAGGCTTCACTTCTCCTTTTCTCCTCCAAATTTTTTCTCTTGTATTACAACTGGATAGTACTACTTTTAAATGTTTAATGTTTACCAGATCATCCTGCGTGCTCTTAATTGTTCAAAGGTGGGACTTCCAAACTGTTTTTGCTTAACCAGTAACTGTTTTTCATGCAGTTATATTCTAGTTTTACCTTTTTGTACATGTATTATGATGTTCGTTAGGAATGAAGCTGACAGCAGGTCTCATGACAGGGGTTTCTCCGCTGCCGTGGTGCTCACTGATTGCCACTAGGAAGAAGTTATCAACCGAGGTAAGTTTTTATCATGGAACGTGTTGGGCTGGAAGGGACCTCTAAAGGTCATCTAGTCCAACCCCCCTGCAGTAAGTTTTTATGCCATTTCTCTGTTCTCCCTGCATTGTACATGGTGAGAAATGTGCTGGCTGTCACTCTAGGCCAAAACTTCTTGTATTCAATTTGTTATTTTTTGTTTGTTTGCAAACCGTACCTGACAGAGCCCTTATTATCAAGTGGAAGAGGTGATTTTTGGTAGGCCTTGCTTGCTGGGAGACACCAGAAGTTGCACATACCATGTCATGAACAGAGCTCCTGCTACTTCTGGCTGCAGGTCACAAAGGTCCGACAAGGAGACCTCAGCTTTCTGTCCACCGTACATCCTACTCGGAGACTACGATAACGCTGTCAAGGTAGAAACCCAGAAGCAGCTTTCCATATTCTCAGTTGTGTTAACAAAGCCATTGGAGGTCTCCCCACAGGGATGAGGGCTGGAGGGAAAAGCCATTCAGGGTTTTCTACCATTCATATAGAACCTGGACAAATATTTCTCACCAGATGCTTCTCTTATAAAAAAAAATTAAAAGTCACAGCTTTATGAGGTCTTATTTCACAAGTATAAGCATGAATCAAACCCATCAGTAAATGGTCATTCTAGACTTTATAACCTGGTGGTCTTCTAATATAGTGAAAACTATTTCTATCTAGATAAAAGGGTTGCATGCAGGTCCAAAACCAAAGTGGTAACCTGCCTCTGGAGTTGAGACTATATGGTTGAAGAGACCTTCATTTTTTCAGGATGCCCTTTGACTTTTTGGGTGCCAACAAGCAATATTGATGCAGATACTGACAGGCTCCTTCCAACTTAATGTCCCCTTTTTAAAGAAAAGTTTAGTCAATTCCTTGACAGATGACTTTTTAGGCTTTATTTTGAGGGTCATGGGATTCACTCATTTATGTTTCGTGATGTGAAAGGGCTACAGAGCATTTTGCTTACATACCCTTATTACTACCTTTCCGCAGTTTTCTCCCCTACGTACCAAGGTGGCAACCCACCATGCAATCCACCTAGTATCGGATATCGTACTGCTGTTAAAAATTACATTTTTGAAACCAGCCTCTCTGGCCTTGTTCAATAACATAGCTCTAAGCTTTGTCATCCCTCTTTCCTGAACTTTTTTCCTAATTTCTAATCCAGTGTGTTTATTTTCTATCACCGAAAGGGCTGCAAGCAGATTGCTCAAGTGATACAAGCAGAATCTGAAAGATGAGAGTAAGCACCTCTGGTTAGTTTTCATGCCACTCTGATAAATTTGTAAATAATTTGAGACACTTTTTTTCTTCCTGGAAGGAAATTTAGAGTCAGTGAGAAAACTCAGGATGTCCCTGAAAGGTAAAAAGAGAAGGCTGTTGTCTCTATAATAGCAAAGGTGGATGTTTCTTGGTTTTTTGTATTCTTCTGTCATTTCTTTGAATGATTCATTCCATTAGAAGAGCTATTTTATCATTTTCTTTCACGCCAAACTGAGTGATAATAAAGAGTGCCCAACTGTGAAGGCATGAAAGGAGTCAAGATAAACAACAATTGCTTCTTGTTTCCATTAATCAAATCTGCTTGTATGAATACCAAAGTATCCCCCTTCTTGTTTCAAAAAGCAAGGCAGTAATGGACAGAGAAGTACTTCACATACTAGTGATTATGTATTGTCATTAGAATTTCCTTAAGAAAAAAGCAAGAAGATCCCTCTAAAATAAAGAGATTCTAATATCTCTGCAAAGATACAGGGAAAACTTATGTCTTGTTCTTTGGCTCGCCTCGCAACTAGAACGCGTAACATCAGTTCATGTAATACGTTGTCCTATGAGATAACCCAGATATATCTGTGGTACTGACACTTTATTGTTCTGTTAGAGGGGACTTAAGCCTTGTTCATGATGCTTCAGGAATTTCAGTTGAAGGTATTAAGGTTGTATTTTTAATATTTTCTATGAAATTTTAGCGAGAAAGTTTCTGTGGGAGCAAATTCCCTAAATTGCCAGCCCATGGGCTGAGCGCTTCCCGGCGTGCCCCGCTGCTGGGGAAAGCGTTTGCATGTGAACTGGTCTCTTTCCAGTCTAGCACAAGAATGATTTCTTCAATTTTGGCCATTCTGACATAAATTCTTTACAGCCTGTGTGTCAGAAAAGTAAAGCAAACCTGAACTAAACAGCCCACCAAACTCCACGGGATTAATAAAGTTTCCATTTAAAAAAAACAACCTAATTTCCATCAACGTATTCCTTGTTAGGCATCTGAAGGACAAGGCAGAAGAACAAATAAAGAACAGGCAGATTCATTGTTTTGCTTAATTATACAATGATAATAAACTTGGATGATATAATAATGACTATAATTTAAGGATCTATATAGTAACGACAAAGGCTGAAATTTTGCTATTAAATTATTGATTTATTACAGACTAAAATACAGATTATTCTAAAAGTGTAAGGCCTCCATCAGTTCCTGTCTTTCCATAGTAATTATTTGTAAAAGTGTAACACACCCGTTATAAAATGGAATCTGAGACGCTTGGGGAGGTGAGTTTACAATGTGTAAGTGACTGGGTAAAATAAACTTTGTTCTGAACATCGTTTTTATGTATTTTTGCTGTGCTGCTTCCCTGTTGTTGTGCTATCTAAGCAAGTATCGTGTGTGTGACTAGCCAAAATGTTCCATGCAAAACTTTTTTGTGGTTTGAATTTTTTTTTAATACAATATCATCTGGATTTCTAAAGAAATCCTAGTGGTAGCCCCTGACCCAAATGTACATCAAGTGCTGTTCCCCTATGGCCCTGGCCTATTTATTGCTTTCCTAAGTACTTGAGTTCAAATAGGAGCTCAGAACAAAATTGAAAATGAGCTTGGGGTCTTTTTCTAGTCCCAATTTGTTCACTTCCAAAACCACTACCCAATTTAGCACAATTGGCAGCGTCTGCTCAGGAGAGGGCAAAGGCTGGAATAACAGGGATGCAGGAGGGCAGGACTGAAGGGTAGTGGCAAAACAGCATGGAAGAGCTTTTCCAGCGCTGCGACGCCTGATGGAATTTCTCAGCTGTATGAGCGTGACAATTAGCATGCAAAACTGAAGACGACAAAAAGGAAGGGGGTTTTGTTTTTGTTTTTTTTTTTTTCTCCAGTGCCTCCTCAAAATAAGTGTATTTAAGTGTGTAATGTATTCTGGCAGCTAAATTATTGCTCATGACTAAATAGCAATGCGCTGCTGTTTATCAAAGGTGCTCCTGTATTGTAGAGGGGGAAAACAGCTGATAAGCAAGTGGTGTTGCATGTTATCAGAAGGAATATTTCTGGTTTGGTTTGTCCCTGATGCAGGAGGAAGCGCCTGCCATGTATGTAATTGATAAGCGCTTTAATGTGGAGAGAAGAGGTTTGTGGTTGAAACAGCAAAGCGCTGGACACTTTCATCGTCCACTGAAGCCGGTGAGAGTGGAGCGCCCAGCACCTGGCACAGTTGGTTTGTGGATTCACTGGTTGTCCAGAATTGAAGCACACATTTTATTTTTATAGAGAGGCATGTCTTGCTCTGCATGGTTTACATGGACACCTTTTCAGAATGAAATCACATTAACACAGACAAATAAATCTTGTCTACCTGTCTAAGGTTTACTTGTAAAGTAAGCCTTTTCTGTGAAGAACGCTGAAAATGTAAATGGTAAGTAAAAAAATCAAGTCTCATTCTTGCCCTCGTGGAAAATCTTGAAAAGAAAATGTACCATTAGATTAAACTATTGCCCTTAGATTAGTCTCTTCAGCAACCTTCGTTTTCTTTCATCTTTCATCAACTCATCTTTCTCCTGCTTCATGTTGTTTTCTGGCATCAGCAATTGCTATATATCATCTGCACATGATTTTTTTTAAGTTCCTGACTATTAGCAGTTTAATTGCTTTTGGGTATGCAATGGGCATACTTGAAAACTGTCCTGCCGTAAACTAGTAGTGAAATCAACTAATTAAAACCAAAAAACAAAGTAAGAAAAGTAGTAAAAACAAAGACTTAAAAATTAAAAACAAAACTCAAACAAGATTTTTGGTTTGCTTGAGGTATCAATGGAGCAGCAAAAGAAAACAGGCAAGTGTTCCTCTGTAACCATTTCTTTAGATTATATCACTGTTCTCCTGACACTTTTTTCCCTTAGCTTCATGTGTATTCGATGTCAGGAGACACCCATCACTCAGCAAAGCAGATGCTCAGTCTAGGCAGAAATAGAATCAAACCTTTAATAATTTTGCCTTTGAAATATTGAGGTGATCTTATTTCATCGGTGCTTTTAAGGTGCACTCATTAAAAATACATGTACCTGAATTTGTGATTTATATTGATAGCATGTAAAACAGACTTCCTCCTGCAATTAATTATGCCTACGGCTGCCTCAACTAGAAGCATTTACTCTTATCAGGTAAAAAAATATAAAAGTCTATTCTGCCCACAGATATATACATTTAAAAAAAAGAGACTGTAATAGGAGGAAAGACTTCTTTACAAGGATTCAGCATGAACTATATTGATACAATTTTTCTAGTATAGGTGCATTAATGACAGATTTGTCTGTAGATAAGATGAAGCAGTTAAATGTGAAGGGGGTATTTGTTATAGTACTTTTAATCTTCTTACAAATTGTAGGATATGATTCTTCCTAGACTCTCTCACCTTCCTCTTTTGCCCTAGAAGCCCTTGGCTGTTACAGGCATTTACACATTAAGATTAAGAACAGTCAAGCACTTGCAGCTTTTTACTGTTCTTCTGAAGTCCTTGTCTCACTGCAATCAGCCTGCAAACAAGAGGTACCTTTTTTTCCCCTGCCCTGTCATTTTTTTTTTCTCATAAACTCACATTTTGTAACACATATTTTTGTTCTTAGTCCAGTTCTTTTAGTCTGGTGGGATGAATACTGCCAGCTGCCCTGGTCAAGTCCACTAGTGCCAGCACAATTCCAGTAGTGGCTTTGTACGTGATTTTGCTCTATGCTGGTCCCCAGTATCCTTTTTCAAAAACAAAAATACTGTTCCCTGTCTTCATAAATCCACCCCTGAAGTTTCTGCATCTGGAAATAGGATTTCTGACCTTTTTGTTGAATATTTCGTATAGGAACCAACTGATATTTTGAGCATAATCAGTTCCATTTATAACGTATTAGGTAAAGCCTTTTAGTTCCAAAGTTGCGTCAATTTATGCAGTAAATTGGCTTGAATTTTGATAGAAGTAGAAGTGATAGAAATGTTAGTCAAGTTTTGTGGTGAACATACCTAAAAACCGCCCCTTATGTGTAAATGCAGGATTAAAACCAGGAGATCTTTGTAGTTTAACAGATTTCAAAATGGAAATATACCTACTTTTGGAAACCCATGTTATCTGACAACAAATCTTGGGTTTCAAAAGAAAAGCATTGTCTGCACTAACGATGGCCTAATGTTACCATATTTGTCAGGAATTTTTCTCTCCCAGGTTTTACAGGACTGTTGCTCACCTTGTTGGAAATGGAAAGAAGCTGCTTTAGCCATCGGAGGCCAGAAGGGAGCACAGCACGGTGGGGCAAGGTCACCCCTGGGTGACACCCTCAGCTTCACTCAAAGTGGGCTGAGCCTGCCATATAGAGAGTTATGGTTAAAAATTAATAAGCAGCTGAGCAGATGCCAACAGCTGTAATGTTCAAACAAAGTGTGTTCTCTTTTTTATATTAAGATCTAGATAGACATACCCTTCATCATCAAAACCCAGGCTTTATTCTTTGGAATTTTTTTTTCTTTCAGAAAAGTAAGTAAGAAATTTGGAACATTCCTAAATGTTGAGCCAGGACAGAGCTCAAGTCTATTGAGTGTTTGGCTGCTTGTGACTCCTCTCTCCACAAATTCTCAATTTACCTTCAACAAAGGGTTGCTTTTTCCCTTCTTCCTTAATACTGCCATCATTTATGGGATCTTCCTATATACTCTCTCAGGTTCAGATCAAGGATTTGGGGGTTTTTGGAATACCCTCTAAGTCATTTCTTCCCCAGAGGTTCAGTGGAGTCCAGACCAGGAGTTTCATACAGTGAAAGCTAGAAATCTTCTTTCATGGGTCTGTGAAACCGAGAGCCAGTAGGACTTTCAGAGCTACTGAAGAGGACAGTTGTTCTCCAGGGCTCCTGTGGCTCCAGTGCAAGGCTGGGCTGGGCTGGCTGCTATCAGTATCGCAGTAAGAAACCAGGTAAAACACATTGGCAGCCCTTGTTCATCTTCTCCAGGTGAGCAGGCATTAGGGTCTTCACCCAGCGCTTTCATCATTGAGCTGTTTGTTGTCATTGGTGGTTGTACAACCATCCATCAACTCTTTGGAAACATCATGCGTCTCCAGGGCTATCCTGTCTCAAGGTTATCTTCAGTGCTTCTGTTAAGCATAAAGCAACTGGATAGGGCAGCAGGTTGACTATGTTTCTTTGTTTTCCTCCTCCTGTAGTGTGGGAAGAGTTGACAAGATTTCCCTCTGCTCAGAAGAAAATGAAAGAAAACAGCAGGGATGCCTGAGCCTGGTTATTTCCTCTTGATATACTTGTCTATGCTCCCCTCCCCTCTCTCTTTTTTTTTTTTTTTTTTTAATTATTATTTTTTAACGCCGCATGCACAGGAGTTTAGATTTCTGCAACACAGATTCCTGCCTATGCCATCTTTTAGCTTTAAGATTCTTCTGTTGCTTAATCAATTCCTTCGTTCCTGTTGCAGGAATCATCTGCAGCATTGACAAGACTCTAAAATATTTGCCAAAGTCTTCAAAGTGCAGCCTTGACTCTGGGAGTGTCCTAATGGTGAGTACCTTCAAGAGCAGGGGATACCAGTAGTGCTTTGCACCACGTCCACGTTAACAGAGGTTCTGGACTGAACTCCGGCCCTGGTCCTGACTCCACAGGAGCTGTATGGCACAGATCCTGCACCTCAGGAGAGACTCATCCTCCCACAGCAATATTCTAGTCCTTTCATAATCTCCAGAGAGTGCAGAAGACTCTCTTCCTTCTTGTACATTTCTTCCATGGTGAATGGTAAAGTGGGATTTGAATGAAGTAAGAAATATTTGGACAAAATCCCAGAGGGAAGGGGAACTGATGCACTCTCAAAGAGAGACTGTCAAGAGAGTGAAAAGCAGATTTTTGGTAAGTATCAGCCTTACCAGGGTACTGGTACCAAATTGATTGGTAGTAACCAGTCAATTTCTAAATAAGTTGGAGAAACAGGATTTGACTAGATTAATTTTCAAGTCTTCAGGTTTACTTAATCTAGTTGCTTTTTTGGGAATGTTACTTTTGAGGAACAGAGCAGGTTTTGAAGCATCATGATCACGCAGGAGAAGAGTTGGAGCAATGCAGAGACTTGTGCTGGACTGCCAATTTCCAGCTGCCTTGCACAAGGCATGAACACAAGTATGTGTGTCTGTGTGATAAATTAACTTGACAAATATACCTCACGATAATTCTCATCCTGACACAATCCATATACCTTTGAACAGGCTAGCAGTCCAGACTGGTGAAGTTTCCCTGCATGGTTCTAACTGGGATGGGAGACTGGCATCAAGAACAGTGTTGACTAGTGCACCTCAGGTTCTGTGTTACAGGGTGGTCAAACTACACCATCTACAGCTCCATCGGGAGCAGAAACTTGTGCAATTATGGGAAGACTAGTAAGGGTTCTACCAGAGGTTCTATCCTTTTTAATATAATGTCCTTGAAATAACGTAATATATGTGTTCTGTCAGCTATGACTGTCATAACAGATATCTTAATTGGAATTTGGGAACTCTAAGTTTGTTAATTACTGTCATCTAGCAACAGAAAGCTCACTAGAAGTACTCTCAGGGGCCATTCCCCTGAGAGTCCTCCCCGTAGGTCCTTAGGATCGCAGACTGGAGATGCTTTCCCTTGTATGCTATAGCAATGAGTACAAACTGAAGGAAGAAGGTTATCCCTTTGATGCTAGAATGTGATTTGTCTGTGGGCTTGATATATTCCATTTTACATCAAATCTCAAATGCCATCCTTCCTTGATCTCCAAAAACCACCCCATGGTAAGTCCTTGCTGTAGAATAGTTTCTCAGTCCCTCCGTCCTGGAAATGCTGCACAAGCAGAAATGTTTGTTCATCACTTTCCAGTACGAGTGCCAACAGATCTTCTCTGGGGAGAAAGAAAGTCCAGGCTTGCTGCCAAATGCTTTTATCCTGTCTTAGGCCCTGGCATTGTTTTATGTCTTCTTTCCAGTTCTTATAATCTCCAGGACCATTGGGAGGCTCAGGCAGGTCTCAGGCCACATCATTTTGATAACCCAGCTCGGGACAAGCAGTGCTGCTTCTAAAAGTGACAAATTTCTTGGACAATCGACTCATCATCAGTTCATTCTTTTCCAAACTCCCATGACAGTGCTACAGACAGATGTTACACCCTGAACCCCGCTTCTAGACACTTATCTTGAATCTTTGCCAGGGACTGTTCAGGAGAGAGAAAGAACAGTCAGCCAAGACATGGGATATCCATATGGGAGGGCTTCCTTCTTCTGCTTTACTTAAGCAGTGAAGAAATTCATCAAGTGGCTCTCTAAAGAGGTATCAGTAATTCTTAGCAGTTAAAAATCTCTCTAGTAATTTTTTTTACTTTTTCTGAGCATGGTCTAGCTGTATCTAATACCCTTATCTTGTATATGTATCAGTTTATCATGTAAATTTCTGTCTATCCCTAAACTTCTCTCACTCACAGGTTCAACATTCACACACATATTTACACTTCAGATTTTTTGCACATTGCAAGCATTATTCCTATGTAATATTTAAATTCATTGCTGTGTGCTTAAAGTGTGCTGACTTCTTACCTTTCCTTAGACTTGACAGAGGTATATTGCAGTGACTGCCTCATGTCTTGCTTCCTCTGAGATGCCCAGCAAACGAGGGAAAGGATTGCAAGTTAGTAGCTAGTAGTTCTCTCCTAGGCCTATCTGTGTCCTTGTTATTACTTCCTTTATGATTATTTTTATCTCCTTTATGGTATTTTAATTGTGTATGGTCTTTCCCGACCTTTGGCTCACGTGGAACAAACCTTTTCTTATTTTTGCATGCATCTTTAGCTGTTCTGAGCTGTATTGGTGATGCTTTGGTCTGTGTTTTATTTAAGGGGTACATAATTTGCACAGATGAACACATCTGGTTGCGTATTCCTAGCAGGTTTTTCTATTCAGGACTAGTTTTGGGAGAACTCTGAGAGCTTCACTGAGAAGCCAGGCACCCTCAGAGCCCAGTTCCAAGTCTGGTTCATCCAGGTCAAAGCCAGCTCTAAGTTCTTCGAGGGAGATTTGTTGTGTTCCTCCAGGGAGGTACCAGCTGCCCTGTCTACAGTTCAGCCTGGGTCGGAGCTCAGAGAAAGAGAAAACCCAGAGCTGCGGTTGAATGGGGTTGCAAATACAGCTTCTCCTGTCTCTCTTTTATCCCTGCTAAATGGAATTTCTACTAGTAGATTTTTGTTTCAGTAACTGGGGATTGAACGATAGCTGCAGCGGCCCCTCCCTAGTCTTGCTTTTAGCAGTCAATAAAGGTTGAAGACTGTCAACGGCAGTCACAGTGGGTATGGGTATTCATAAAGACTCTGATCTCTTTGTGTTCCCGGGGCAAAGGATCACTTAGAAGAAAAGTAAGTTCTGTGAACAGCATGATGACTCTGGGGAAGTGGGAAGGAAGAGGTGTGTTTTATCAGGGTTGGCAAATAACCACATCCTTCATTTTGCTTGCAGAGGTTTCTTAACGCCATCGCTCTTCCTTGAGGACTTGTGCGGAGGGTGGAATCGCAGGAGAAAGCAGCCATATATCCAGGAGCCAAAGAGTAAGTAGACATCAAGTGCTGTCTTGGAAAGCCAATGTGAAGATGGGGTCAGGGCACTGACGTTCTCCTGTTTCACAACATAAGTTGATCATTCTCTCTCCATTTGTCAACATTTGCAAATGTTTGACCTTTTAAAGTAAAAATGCATAATGAATTGGTTTAGTTAAATGTAAAAACAACCCCCCTTTCCCCATGCTGTTTATTTTTTAAGTAGATACGGAAGGGATGCATGAAGTAAAGATAACATACACAATATTTTCAGGATACAGAGTCTTTTCAGAGGACAGTTGTCATTTTAAATGACTTTATTCTATACAGTGATCTTGAATATTGTCAGTCTGTGATGCAGACTACGCATCCTTTGCTAGGCAAAAAAAATTAAACAGTCAGGTCACAGTTTTGAAAAGTGGCTGCTGTGAATAGGGAGCTACTATATTTTATCAAAAATATAATGAGTTTAATGTAGATAGTTACACAACACTCGAGTGGCTCTTCAGATTAAAGACTGCCCAAAATACATGTTGACACAATAGACTGTAGCTGCTCCAGTCCGGCCCATCACTGCAATGTACTACAAATTGATTCTGAGCACATATTGAGTACATGTCTCCAGAGAGCTGCACTTTGGTGCTTGTTCAAAAGCAGTAGCACAAATGAAGTGTGGTACTTCTGCGTCCAGGACTTAATTTTCGATTACTTTGGTTTATCTACAAGCTATGTGTCTGTAAACATTCAAACATATTTGTTGTCCATGGGTGTCTGTACCAAGTGCAACTTTTTCAAACCTCTTTTAACTATTTTGTTTTCCAAAGAGCACTTCAGGAAAAAAAAAAATATATTGCTTTTTACATTGACCTAAATGAGAATTAGACCAGGTGACTTAAAAGTCTTTACAGTTACCCAAAAGGACTGGTCAATCAGGAGTCAGTCAGAGGTTTTACCTTCATAACTAGGTACCGTTATAGGAATGTAGAGATTTTTCTTACTAGGTATTGCATCTAAGCAGATTGTATAGAGGGTGACTTGTGAAGAAGTTGCTAAGCTAGAGACCATGTGGCTTTATAATGATTCCCAAAGTACTGCCCAGAAAGAAATGGGAGATAAAAGCTTGGTCAAGGTTGAGATCATTTACAGGACAGACTTGCCACTGGCTGTCCTCTCCTCAGCATAGTTGAAACATCTCCCTCTGAAATATTTCCCTCTCTCTCCCTGTGTTTCGTCAGCTCACTGTTCTTCCTGCCCTCTGACACTTTGGCATTGCCATTTCGTGCTTTGTGCTCCTTTTGGGATCCCTTGCTCCTTGGGTCTTCAATCTTTGTGCCATATCTAGCAAGCTTTGACCTACAAAACACTGTTACATGGCACTCCAGTGGTTGGAGATGGCAGGAAACAAAGCACGGCCTGGAGGAAAAAGGTTCTACAGCATGAAAAGATAAATGGAAGGAAGTGACTAGATCTATTTAAACAGATCTCTACAGGCTGCTGTGTATGCGAATCTGCTAAGATCTTGGTCTGATGTCTTAAAGAACAATTTAGATTGCTTGAACTACAAAAATAATGTTGACATACTTGTCAGTGAATAAGTTCACTTTACACAGAATTATTTTGTCTGCAAATGCATGTGCATTGCAATTCATAAGCTATATGGCATGCTTGGTAGGGTTGCTAGAGTAAGTAGAACCAAATTTTCATGAGGAACAGAGAGGGAAAATATTGTGTGTTAGAGTGTCGTGCACTGAAATGTGTGTTTTAGTGGTGTTGTAGAACCAAGTTGGCACCTGGTCTAGGTCAGTGTGATTGTGCTGTTCCACTTGCAGTGGTGGGGGGATGTTCATTTGTAGCAGATGAAATCTGAACCTGAGTCTGTGAAATGTTCTGCAGCTGTATTACCCTAATGTATTAACTGTTAGATCTTGTGGCCTGGATGTTACACAGCTTATTGACATTTCAAGAAAATACTACATAGTACAACTTCACTGGGTATTTTCCATTAAACCTGAGCAATCCCATGAGACAATAGTAGCAGATCTTGATGAACGCTTTATTTGTCACCAGAATAGTTTGTGATCTTGTGCTTGTGAGTATAAAATGATACTTCAGGATTATGTTCAAAGAAACATTGAATCTAAATTGATGTATAGGTCTATATTAAAGCTGAATAAACGCATCCAGTTTCCTACTGTAATACTCGGACACCGTTATCAACCCCTGTTTTCGTTTCTTCATTACAGTGATGCTGTTCAGGCATCACCCAGGGCTAATCTAGGGCATGATTGCCTCTTGAGCAGAACCTCTGTGCATCACCCAAAAATGTACCCAGGGGCCAGCAGATTGCTCAGAAAAGCTCAGCTTTTCAGGGCCAGCAAAGGATGAGGTTTGAGATCTGGAATTCCATTTGCTTTTGTGGAGGTTTCTGTCTTTACGTAGCAGGTGCCCTCTGCTCGGTGCCGTGCATGGTCTCTAACACAATGGCAGAAACGTACCAGCAAATGGAAAAATCAGTACAGTGAGCTGGAACTTTATACATAACTAGGAATTAATTTCTCTGTGGTTAGTGGATAAAATAACATATATTTCCAAGGGCCAACTCACAGTAAGAGTTGGTGCTTTAGGTCAAAATGAGTTTAATTCAAAGCAATATGAAGTCAACAGATTTACTTCCAGTAGGCTTTGTACCAGACCCATAAAATCCCAGTGCATTCCACAGCAGAAAGGCTGAATAAGGACATTTGTTTCATGAAGAGCCTGTAATATAGATGAGTGTTTGTAGCAGCCTTCTAAATATGCATTTATATGCACTCAAACTTATTACTTTGTGTGTGTCTATATTGTATACAATCCAGAGTAGAATTCTTACAGCATTAGGAACAATTTTTTTGTTGAACTTATACTATTATACATCATGTGTTGTTCAGCTACCCATGAGTCTTATAAGTTTACAGTGAAGGACAACCTTTGCCAGAAGGGAAAAAAATCACCTTACTCATTTGTTAGTGAGGCTGCTTGTAAAGAGTCCTCCAGAAAGCCAATTTGACTCTCGGTCTGACTTGTGAGCTTTGCTGTGTGCTGTGTTAAATAAAATCTTGGTTATCAGTAGAGTAAACCTCTGTACAAACATACGTGCCAAGAAAATTGGAAAATTTTATTGACTTATCCGTTTTGGCAGGTGACAATCAAATTTGACCAAAATTTGTTGCTGCACAGCCCGGTGGTTTTGTCTGATCTTAGCAGAGAGAAGCTAGGTCTTGTTCCAAGCTCTCCCAGGTGAAAAGAGCCTTGAACAATCTTAGACATTTAAAATGCAGGAATAGGGACCTATAGATAAATTTTGCTGCCTTAAAATATGGAACAGTCAGTGATAAAGCTATGCAGAAAATAGCAAAAGCAGAGGAGCTTCAGGACATTAAAGGAATGCATGGAATGAACGTGGTAGCCGGCTTCTAATGTAATAAATGCCTACAGTGATCATCACTGTCATCACTGTTCCTCTGCATGGCTGTGGGATCTGGACAATTACAGTCATTAAATTATGCTCTGGAATTTTTTCCTCATGTAGTGTCTTCACACCCTTGTATAAAATGAGATTCTGGTAATATATTTTGATAAATTAGATAAGATACAGAACAGCAACATGTTAGAGCATCGCCTACAAGTCAGCATCAAAACTATGTTTGTCCTGCTTCAGCTCTACTGTTGTAAACATCTGGTTTATATGCCAGGAGACCACCCGCAGTCGTTCCTTACGGCCAGTTAAAATACACTCAGTGACCGGGGATAACTGAATTGGTACCCAGGCAAGCGCAAGGCTCAGCATCGCTGGTGTGGCATCACCTCCTCAGCCTGGGAGACTGAGGCACAGCTCTCAAGTGGGGCAGAACGTGTGCGCAAAAAGCCATTACTGTAAATGTTCAACACGAAGTGTCTGAGAAAAACAACCGCGAGGAATACAGAAAGCTGTACCGATGTCATGTGTGGCTGCTGACCAGTGAAAAGAACAAACTTATTTCTCATCAAATAACCCACTAAAAGCAAGTATTCAAACTTTTTTTTTGGTCATTCCCCACTTAGTTCAAATGTTACAAAACTGTGATCCTAAAAAAAGACGTTTTTGACGTAAATTCAGAACCGTCGGCCT
Source organism: Rhinoptilus africanus (assembly GCA_013400135.1). Lineage (NCBI taxonomy): Eukaryota > Metazoa > Chordata > Aves > Charadriiformes > Glareolidae > Rhinoptilus > Rhinoptilus africanus. The sequence continues at coordinate 989,342 of VXBO01002530.1, read as the reverse complement.
ACTGTTTGCATTTTTTTAGGCTACTCCAGTGAAAATAAGGAATTTTACTCGTGTGGCTAGGAAGTACAATTTATGAAATTGTTTTCTGTGTACTTAATGATGAATCATTATACTTATATTATTTAACAAAGGATTTGTGATATCAAGAGAGACTGTATCTGGCAGATGCAATTAAAAAAAATAATAAAAAGAAGGGAGCGCTGGGATGGTTCTAGAAGAATCTTACCTCTGCAATTCCTGACCGCTCACTGGCTATTTTTTAAAATCATAAATGCAGTTAAAAGCTTTGAATAGCATTTTGCTGTTGTTTCTAACTAAAGAGAGAACTGACAAATAACACTGAAGCTTCTAGAGCTGTTTGGTTTGATGATGATGAAACTTTGTTTCCCTGTGACCAAGCGCTCTTGAGCCACCCAGGAAATCTCTTAGTTTTTATTTTTCAGTGTGTATTTAAAGGTTGGATAATTTCTGCTTATTTAATACCTGGTTAACTCCTTGGCAACAGCTAAACATATTTCCGTTAAGTAAAATTTGTGGTCGTGCTGGTCTGATTAACAGTCCTTCCCTTTCAGTGTCATTTAAGCTTCATCTGTTTCCTAGGGGATGTCTCCTTAGTAGAAAAGTCAGTTCAACAGGGTTTACTGTAATAAAATTTTAGCAAAGTTAAGCACAATGTCACTTTGCATTTTAACAGTCTTTTTCTTTCCTCTTTACTTACCCGTTAAAGGAAACTGGTTGGATGCGACTGTTTCTGGGGAGAGCAGGAGCCCGCTGACGTGCGGGATGTTGCCCAACATCTGGCAATAAAGATGTTTGGAGTCCCCAACATAGGAAGGACACGGAGCTGTTGGAGCAGGGCCAGAGGAGGCCACGGAGATGCTGGGAGGGCTGGAGCCCCTCTGCTGTGGGGACAGGCTGAGAGAGCTGGGGGGGATCAGCCTGGAGAAGGCTCTGGGGAGATCTTCCAGCCCCGTCCAGTCCCTAAACGTGCTCCAGAAAAGCTGAGGAGGGACTCTGGATCAGGGAGGGGAGCCATGGGATGAGGGGGAATGGTTTTAAACTGGAAGAGAGGAGACTGAGATGAGATATTGGGAAGAAATGCTTTGCTGTGCGGGTGGTGAGCCCCTGGCCCAGGTTGCCCAGAGAAGCTGTGGCTGCCCCATCCCTGGGGGGGTTCAAGGCCAGGTTGGACGGGGCTTGGAGCAGCCTGGTCTGGTGGGAGGGGTCCCTGCCCAGGGCAGGGAGCTGGGACTGGATGGTCTTTGAGGTCCCTTACAACCCAAACCATTCTATAGTTCTATGTTTTATGCAAGGACAGTTCTACAAATCCCTTCTACAAAATCCCCATGTGCTTCCCAATGCCTACGGGGCAGGAATGGTTTGGGATTATGTGGGGTTCCCTGAAAAACATACCACTGTGGGTAATCTGGTCTGTCTAGTTGCAGATACAGACCGATCTTGTTCCTCAGAACCTAGGAAATGGTGTCAAGGAAATAGTCAAAAATACTGTGCCACTGAGCTGCATGTGACCATTTCTTGATCGCAAGACTAAAGCAAACTTTTTTGTAACCATTTGCAGAGAGCAAAACAGGTTCTGTTGGCTCTTTCGGGAACTAGCTGTTTGCCTCTGGGCAGAGAGCAAACATGGAATATTTCAGCCTCGCAGGAATTCGAGGAAATTTAAGAGCCACTGGTGAGGAGGGCTGTAATCACTGCTGGGGTCCCGCTGGAGCTGCCGCCTTTGCTGTTGTCTGTGCTCGGGATCCGATATTCCTGCTAAAGCATAAGGGCTTGATCTTTGGAAACAATTCTGGGTGTGAAGCCAACAGTAAACCGGGAATAATACAGCAATAGCTGCTTTCCACCCCGTGTCAGGGTTGGCGCTGGATCTCGCCACTCTGCAACAGGTGGGGACGGAGATGGACATCGCTCTCTGCCACCACCAGCTTCTATGACAAATGTGTCAATAATGTGGAAAAAAGTGTTATTTATTATTTAAAGCCGCAGCAAGCTGCGTGACAGAGGTTCAGACTCTTTGGAATGAGTCTCTCTGGGCTTGCAAAGTCACTGCCATTTGCCTTTTAGGCTTGGGTGAAATGCAAATTTGCGAGGTGCCAGGATTTGTATGTGTGACTCACAGTGGGAGAGGGATGAGAGAGGCAGGAACGATGTCTGTCGCTGTGAAAACAACTACCACAAAAGTCAGCTGGTATTTTTTCCCAAGCTCTCACAATGTTCACATTAAAACGAGTGATACTTAGCCCATTTCCAGACAGAATTGTGAATCACAGTCTTCTGGGAATGCTGGCTTGTACACCTATGAAATTGGAATTTGTGGAGACTTGAAAATCAGCTTGCTTGTAATACTTTTCTTGTTTTCTTTTTCCTCAAGTCTAAAGAGAAAGGTCTTGCCTGCATGTAAAATTGCAAAGTTATAAATAATTTGTTCTTTCCCTTTCGAGACTAACTGTAAAAATGGAAATGTTTGCTTTCAACCCAGTTTGTTTTCTGTTGACTTAATTTGATAGCTGTCCAGATGAAAATATTAGCTAATATATTTTGACATATTTACTTAGACTGTGTGTGACATCAGCTAGCTGTTACTGTCTTAGGAAATGTCAGAGTGATGTCATGCAGTCACTTTATTTTAAATGAATTAAAGATGAAATATGAGTCCTCTGTAGGTTGTTACACAAAGCGTAGTGTCCATGAAGCTCTACAGCCCAATTCATTTTGTATGAGCTTGTAAGTATTTGGAGTTTGGTTGCAACAGCAGAAATACTGATCTGGTATCTAAGAGATGGGAGAAATAAAGTACAACTCAAAACAGGATCTTCAAGATATTTATCATTGCATGCTTTATAATTTTAGTTTATATTTGCTGTCTAACCTGTTTTTCTACAATCTTGACATTCACAAATACAGCCATCGACTCTTTCTATGACTGATTCATGGAAGAGTATAAATTACCAAATTAATGCCTCTGCGTATTTTCTGCACTTAAGCTAATAGTAGGGGAATTTGCATAGGTGACCTCAGTGCCTTAAAACCTGACATAAATATAAAATGATGAAAATGATCTCACTCATTTATAGATATGCCCAGTTTGTACTGGGAGTGTGATTAGCATTTTTCCATTTGTCCAGCTTTTAATTACCAGGTAATGAAGTTATTCCTTAGTTGAAATAAGAGTAATGTTGTCTGGTTCAGACAGCTGAGAAGGATATCTAGATACGAACAAAACCACCAAAAATTCCTGCCAAACCGATTGTGTTTATGTGTGATCCCCTGTAACTGAGGTCACAGATTGCAAAAGTCTTCAACCCTAAGTCACTCATAGGCTTCAAAGATTTTAAAATGACCCAACGGTGACTGGTAAGGCAAGAGTTGTGATTCCTGGTTTTACTATGTGCTGCTTAGCTTTCTTTTGGCCACCATCCATGGCCCGAGCTCTGATGCACACTTCACTACCCTATCCCACACTCAGGGCTGCAAGCCTCACATTTATCTGGATGTAATACTCTTAAATTCATGGACTTCAAAGAAATCAGTAACAGTTTGCTCCAGATTATTTTGTTCTTTTTTTTTTTTTTTTTTTTTTTTTTTTTTTTTTTTTTTTTTTGCTTTTATTGCAGTTGTTATCCCCTTCACTTACAGCAAGCAATTAGTAAAAATTTTACAAAGTAGGGAGTTTCTCATCTTAGAATATCAGATTTTACTGTGGATGGTTTTTTTGATATCTATAGCCGTCATCCACCAGGCACTTTGGTTGAATTAGGGTGTTCATACCTGTGGCTAAGAATATCATTCCTTACAACCCTCCGTTCAAGTCCGTTCAAGTCAAGCAGAAGGAAAGCCCACCAGTTACACTCAAGTCTGGAGTTACTGGGTCTCTGGCTAGGACACAGCTCTGCGGGCGGTGGTCCAAGCCCACCTGCAGTTGAGGCCAGAGGGTCCCCAAACTCTGTGTCTGTGCTGCTGTGCTCCTCAGAACCGATGGTCTTGAGAGGGTTGCCGATGGCCTTCAGGTGGCCAGAGCTGTTTGCTCAGTTGTCTCCATTTGGTTCCTTCCTCTTGCCACTCGCCATTAAATTCTGCTTCAGTAGGCTTGCTTGGTTCTGGTTTGATGTTTGTTTGCCTGCATAGCTGCAAATATTAATCACTTCAAAACAGGCCAAACAAAACTGAGGAGAAAAGTCTCAGCAGGCCAAGATGCTTTTACATGCTCTGAATAAGGCTGGTAATGACTGATCCACCGCCTTCTGCTTTTTGACTTTCCTGTTGTACCTTAAAAGCCCACTTTCAAAAGTATGCAATAGCAACAGCAGTATGATATGTATCTCTAAATATTTGTGGTTATAGACATTTTCTCCTTTATTTGTACCGGGTGCAATCACTTCTTCAATTAGACTTTAATTAGACTCCATGATAGAAGCAGTGACCACATGGACACACTTCCATAACTAACAGAAAGGCTGGCAAAGAAAAAAACTCCTCGGTTTTTTTTTTCAGCTTCATGAAGATCTGGTAAAAGACGACTCTTTTAGTCGATGCCATAGGGTACCTGCAGGTGTGCTGTGAAAAATGAGTTCTTAGTAGGATGGGAGAAGAGTTCTCTTCAATTTATTTTGTTATCTAAGGTTAATTGGGGAACAAACTACTTGAGCTTCACTGGAAATAACTGCATAAGTCTGGGGAGTTCTTTATTAATTTAAACTGCAAATAAGACCCTGAATTAATTTTTTTAAATGTGTTTATTTGTATATAGTTTCCTGTCACTGGTATGAATCTAAAAGTTTTCACTCTCTTTGCATTGCTCAAAGCAGGTGTTTCAGATGCGAGAAAACCAGAGAAATGTCTGCATGCCTTTGCAAAGACCTCATGGCCTTCCTGCCCTAAGAAGGAAGACCCCATCAACTGAGCCACATGCTGAAGAGCGGTGGAAATATGTAGTATGAGGAGGAGAGACTGCCAAGGTCATCGGTTGGCTCTGCTCCGGCTGGGGAAAAGCAGCCATCTGAGCTCCAGGAGTACAGAGGTGGCACATGGCCAAGGGACTCTGGTGGCTTGGACCTGGCCCAGGAGATACACCAGAAAGAGGGGCTGTGATTACTTCTTTCAGTTCTAATTTACTCCTTGTGCTACATCCTCTTCAAACCTGTATTTGAGAAGTTCTTGCTTGAATTCATTGGCCGTGTAGCTCAGAACTAGGTGTCTCTAGTCGTGTGAAGGCAGGAGGAGCTCTTGGCATGCGTGTGCACACCAGCCAGGGGAGCAGAGCCCTGGCCACCTCTCCACACGGATCCCTGCCAGCCGGGACACACTGCTCACCCCACAGCCTGGCCTTTATGCCTAGATATTGATTAGCAAAACAAGCTTGTAACAAAATTGAAGAATTTAATTTGGAGTAGTTTTGTCTTCCCCCAAGGAGAATTCACGATCTTCTTTTTTTTTGCCCTGAAAGACAGTATTTTAGTTCTCACGTTCTTTATTTTACTAGTGACCATCTGGTACTTTGTAGATACTTTACTGGTGCTGGATATTGATTTCTGTAATGATTCCCATGAAACCTGGCTCTAATTATTTGAAATTTTTTCCCTGTTTTTAAAGTAGATTAGATGTTATTTTTTGATGTTGGCTCTGATCACTTGCTTTTTCCTCCACAATAAAAGAGAACAGACCTAAATGTAAACAACTGAATGTTCTTTAAAAAGAAAAAGGAAAAAACCCGACAAAATATGTAATGTTTATGTAGAAACAGTGAGACATGCCATGGAGATGGTGTTTGTTCTTGTTGCACTAAGCAGGTAGCTAATGTGCTTCAGTAAGAGTTGTGCCTTTCTGTAGATTTCTCAACTCACCTCATGAGTAAGGATGCGGTGGCCTCAGCTGCATGGGACTGGAACCCATCAGAGACACGCATCTGCAGGGCATTTTTTGTTTCTGTTCTTCCAGGCTCTGCCATGATACTGCCCTTGAGAAGTAGTGGCTGGGGACCCCTTGGATCTCTCCAGACTCGCCCAGATCCAGACAGCAGCAGAGGACCATGAACACTTTGGGCAAGGTAGGAGCCACCTCAGTTCTTAATGGTTTTTGCAAACATTGGCCCACAACCTGATGTTGATCTCCAGATGTACTTTTTTTTAGGCTCATCTATATTCATAGAACTATACAAACCACGTATTCTGTGGTTCAGGTTGGAAGGGACCTTAAAGATCATCTAGTTCCACCCCCTGCCCTGGGCAGGGACACCTCCCACCAGCCCAGGCTGCTCCAAGCCCCGTCCAGCCTGGCCTTGAACCCCTCCAGGGATGGGGCAGCCACAGCTTCTCTGGGCAACCTGTGTCCTCCTTGGCTGTCCTTTGCTTTGTAACCCCATCCTTGGCTACGCAACCCAGACTCTTGCCTGTGGCCAGGCTCCTGCATGGAGGTGGCTGCTGGTGCCTGGGACAGTGGTGGGTTTCCCCAGACCAGGGCTGGATTCACCTCATCAAGCAGGGAGCAGCCCCCTTGTGCATTTCCATATCGCATCAGTAGGGAAACGATCACAAGAACCCCTTGGAAAACATTTATTTTTGTGGAAACATCCCACTGCATCCTATTAAAATATTTATAGTGGTCAGTTCTGTTTTATCACTCCTACATCAATATTGAAGTTTAATGTCAATATTAGTATGAAGTGTCTGTAAGGGTTTGGAAAATAAGAATCAGAAAGATCAAATATTTTATTTATGCGCAGTAAATTTTTAAAGTCTCCCTTGTGTTTTGATCGAAAATGCATATTACTGAACAATTTAGTTTCAAAAGTCTTTCTCTGATGTAAGATTTATTAGGTATCTGCGATGGGCTGATTGAAAAATGGGAAAAGTTCAAGTTGCCCTTTCCTGCACCCCGGGCAGGGCTAATTGAAGGTCTCTGATGTTCTGGGGTTCCTCTGTTAAAAGAAACAATAATCACAAGCAGTGGGTGTTGCATGTTGGAAGCAATGTCTGGTTTATGAAGTATATAAATATATATATATACACACACTGATGTCACGGCTCCAGGTTTTCAGCTTTTTGCAGGGCTCAGCCAGACTTCCACTCCCTGGAAAACTGTTATAATTTTACTGATACACATATATGTCACCGAATATTTATTTTTAAGTTAATAATGGGCAACTAATATATCCTAGGCTTTTATTTTTAAGGCAACATGTTTCCTTCTTTTCCTTTGAAATAAAATTTTGTAAGTAAGAATAATACTGTAAGAAAGAAGTAGAACTCCCTTTAGAAACAAATGTTGTTGATCCTTTGTAATCTTTTTCAATTTACTGGCAAATAAACATATTTGCCTTCAGTTACTAATTACTGTCAAACAGCTTTCCCTTTACCTCCAGATGAAGGCTACAACGTGAGTTACAGGAGGCTTGCTCTCTTTGGTGGCTGTCTTTTGTATAAATAAGCTCTTTAAAGTGTTGCAATGGTTACTGTTAAATCTTGGTATTATAATTTTTTAAATTTCTGAGTATTTAGAAGTGCGTTTTATCCATTTCTTCTTGAAACTGTAGTTGAAGATAGCATTTCATTACTGAAGGTAGAATGACAGATTCTTCAGTTAGTCCTTGTTCACGTCCCTGCTTTCATATTAAATTTTGCGCATTCATAAACAGAGCCAAATTCTCGTAAAACCTCAGCGTGTTTTGCTCATGTTAAAGAGACTGCTGTCATAGCAGTACCTTTTCTCTCTGAAAATCTGTTTTGTACAGTACCTTAAATTATTATCATGTTTTAATACATAGATATATACATGGATAGATGCATATGTATTTATATTTGTGTGTCTGTGTATATAAATATAACTCTTCAAACATATATAAGCCTTTTTTCCTCTTCTAGGATGCCACTCAGTCTGCCTGAGCGTGGCCAGCTCTGAAGTTTTTGCTTAAATCCCCTGTATCTGGTTGAGGATCCTTAATTGAAATCTACAGCATAAGTCTCTTCATTGCAGAGAAAAGTTATGACTCGGGTTCCCTCAACAAAGGGAAAAGTGAGAAGGTGAGAGTACCAAGCGTCGGTGTGCTGGGGCTGTCCCTGTGAGATGCCCCATGGAGGTTTGCAGAGCTGGGGTTGGTGGTGAGGTTGTCCATAAACCCTGCTGATGGCATGCGTAGTTGTCCTTCCAAAATTGTCCCCATTGCTGTGCGGCTTCACGGGGGTCAGTGGTTAGCCCATCTGAGGGCTTGAACAGCAGCTCCTGGCTTCGTCTGGGGATGCTGCCGTTGTCTGGTTTTCACGGGGACAAGCATATTTTCATCAGTAAACAAATGAGCTAATAGTAGACTAATTCTGGGCAGACAGACAAGTATTTCTGGTTTTTTACTCTCCCACATGACAGCAGCGGGCTTTGCAGTCACATATGACCTTTCCCTAACTGCGTTCACGTCGCTTTTGCTTTTCATCATAAGTAGCTGTAACTAGTGAAAACAACTCAGTATAATTCTCACCACTTCAATACAGAAGGCTTTCAAGATTGACTTGAGCAACGCCTCTATTTTTTTTAACTTAGCAGTGATTTTTTTGGCATAGAAAGCATCGCTACTGGTTTATTCCCTCGCTCAGATACTTCCAAAGCCCACATATAGGCTTTAAACATAGCTCTTGTGCCCTTTTTTGTGCCAAGGTTGTTTATTGGCATATAGAGAAACAGTTTGTGATTAATCAAGCTGCTCATTATAGCCCTTTATTTTACGCAGGAACACCACGTAGGTATTTATTGGAGGTGGTGGCGACATTGCGGGATCAGGATCCCTGTCCGAGGGCTGGAGTATAATTATAGAACTGCTATCATTTGCATACTGCCAGGATGCTGCCAGTAAATATTAATGAATGACTTTTTATTCATTTAGCCTGTGTTTTTGAAAGATGCCTAAAAACAAAAAGATCATATCTGTATGTTGTTTTTTAATTTATTTTCACCTTTTTGTCTCCTTTGGAGACCCCTAGTGTATCAGCACTTTGTTTACCACAAATTAAACCTTAGCTGATTGTTTACCAGACTGAAGACCCTTGTGCATTACTCCAGCACTTTCCCTTTTTTTAATAATCACAACCTGGGATTCATTTGCAAGAGGCCCTAATCTGCATGAGAATTATACAATTAACTTTTGATTAACCGCCTAGTTCTTTTTGAAACCGCAGTGTATAGGATACTCTGCATTTAAATAATTTTCCTTAAATTGGGAGCAGGCCTTTCATTAAACCGGTGAGTTTGACTAAACAACAACATTTGGAGATAATCAGGGTCAAAACAATAGGCGAGGCTGCAAGGCTAGAATGTCATCTTTAAATATAACAGCTGAGATAAAGGCACCCAGATTGCGCCTTATCGAAACACAAAAAATCAAAGCTCTCTCTTGTCTGTGGCAAAATACCAGGCCCTAGTGTTTAGGGCGACCATTGTTTGGGCCTCTAAGTGTTGCAGGATTTGCATTCAGAGAGCTGGGTCTAACACACATTACATCACGTAGGGTACTTATCTCGGAGTCTGACAATAATTATCAGGAAGAATATACTCAGAATGACTTTTTTGTGATTTTTATGCATCCCCAACACAAGGAAGGGGAGATAACGGCATTATGAAAAAGGGGAGAGTCTCCAAAGGCTCTCCCTGGAGCTGCGTTCTTCGATTAAATTTGCTATGCCACTCTGGTGTGCTGAACAAGTGGAAAGAAAGACTATGAGGCTTTTATAGAGGGTAATAATAGTCCTGAACACAGCCCTTACCAAAAGATAAGATCCATTGTCAAAACAAACAAAAGAAGCGGTATTAAACACCACTTGAAGAATATATATGAGCAAAGTTTTAAATCCTTGGCTTTTTTTTCTTTCCTACCTTGAACCTGGCTCTGTCGCGTGGCCGTGTTCTAACCAGACCCGTCTGCGAGCACGGAGGCTTTCACTGAGCCTCTTCCCTCCGTCCTGCCCTGGGGGGTTGTGGTGGGGTCTGTCTGTGGTCCCAGGAAAGACAGAGAAGAAGAATCTTCAACCATCACAGCCCAAGTTTGGTGTCTGCTCTGGGTTTTTTTTTGACTTATTTACTGGCGATCCGGTATTTTGTTCCCGTAATGCCTTTGCTGAAGGGCACTGTAATAATTTATCGCTCGTTTTTCACAGGGTGACTGTGTTCTTGCTTCAAAGCTCAACTGCAGCCCACCATGAGGCAGCCGAGGGTGGTGTACTCCTGGCCACGAAAGGCTCCATCCCGCAACACTCGGGCAACGAAACGATAATTCCCAAAGATGCCTTTGGCACTGGTTAGTCTCTTTCAGGTTCCAACCATTCCCAACCTGTTTCTGTCTTAGATTTTGATGGAAATATGAGTGTTCTCTCTAACAGACATGACCTGCAAATGAGGCAATCAGGTGCGCTCTTCCCCAAAAGTGCGAGGGTGATGCTCACCATAGCTGTGTAAAAGGAATGGGTGTCAGAGTATGCAACTGTGTCAAGAAAAATGGCCGCAAGGCACAAATTATAAATATCTATTATTTCTCCCCTCTATGGTTATTACTGGGTTAGGAATAGGCACTGGTCAGCAAGCATGGCATACGGAGAAACAAATGTATAGATAAACGATATGCTGATTAAAGCAGGGCTGAATTTGCCTACAAAATCTGGCTACCACCAGGCATTCAAGAAAGGCAAAACTGCTAAAAACAACAGGTGCAAGTGCACCATTCTGCCTGCTGCGTGTTCTTACATTTAAAGGCTGCTTCTGCATTTCAGTCTCTGAGTTGGGTAATGGTTATTTCAACCTTCCCTCCTAACCTGCTCTGGGCAGTGCCTCGATGGCCACCCCGCTCCTGCTGCCCAGCCTTCGGCAAATCCAAGGAGAGAGGACAGAGAGGAGCCTGCTCCTCCTACGCCTGCTCGCAAACTTCCCTCCGCCGACGTGGGAGGCTGCCAACTGGCAATTCGGCTGTCTGGGATCAGTCAGTGCGGGCAAACTCTTTGGAAGACAGAATCAAAGGATTCTCCCCCCAATAAAAAAAAGGCTCCCAGGGAGCCATGGATGCTCTGCTGCATGCCCGTGGCTGTTAGCACAGCAGCACAACAGACACTGCCCCCTTAAAAAACTGCTTCTGAAATGCTTTTTTTTTTTACGCAGCACAGTGTAGGAAGCACCAAAAATGTGATTTAAGAAATGTAAACAACACAGAAAGCGAAGAGGGAGGAGAAGTTTTCAGGGGCCTCGGTGCAAGTGACTGCCAAGGATGCTTTCGGAAACTGAAAATGAGAGCTCAGAGGTATAGTCTGTTTTAAACGAGAATTCACTTACAGTACTTATGAAGAAAATCTGTAATTATCCAAGGTCAGAGGATATGCTAAGGTAGGATGTGGTCAGTACAAGTTTCCAAGGATCAAGAACTTTTGATACTACTGAAAAAGAGAAGGAAACCAGAAGGTGTTGATGATGGATTATCTGAGAGTGACCACATGCCATCAGGAAAGCTTGGTAAGATGATTAGAGACAACCCCCAGCAAAGAGAAACAAGCCAAAGAACAGCCAAGATTTGCTATTGCTTTTATCTGCTTTTTATGTGCCCAATAATCAGTATGCTCATCTCAGAAATTGGTATGTGTTGTTCGGAAGTGGGACTGATGAAGGCATTTTGCCAGCATCGTACTAAATAAGTGTGAGAACTTTTTCTGGTGCTGTGTCTTTTGCATAAATTATCCCGCAAGCTTTCAGAATATGTGTGTGTCTACATATCAAATGGTGTGTTTTTTCGGAACAGCCGTGGCGGGAAGTGCAATCTCTCTTAAATACACTGCACCCACTGAAGCGGAGCGAGCTGAACAGATTTGAGCTCAGCTGCTGCACCTGCTTTTCCTTCTGCTGCCTCCTCGCTCCCGGTGCTGCCCCCAGCCCCGGCTCCGGCTCCCAGCCCGGGACCCCCTCCAAGGCTCTCTCCACCCTGGCTCCTGGGGGGAAGCTGAATCCCAGCTCCTTCACCTGGGGACTGATGAGCTGGTTTCGGGGAGGGAGTGGTGAGGAAGGGCTGGGAAGGAGGAAGGGGGAACGTGGAGATGCGGTTGGAGATCAGGGAAGAGAATGATTCATTTGGTACCTCACAAAGTTCAGAAGTTCAATCCTGACAAAGCTTTGGTGGTTCAGATAAGTATCTTTATAAAAGTGTGACCCTTTCAAATCTTCATTTCAACCTTCTTTTTTTTTTTTCTTTCTTTTTCTCTTTACTCCTTTTCCTAAGCTTTTATTGCTTCCAGGGGACCCTTTTCTTATCCTAAATTGAATCCAGGTCCTTGCTTCTGTTCCCTTCCTGCTTGTTATACCCTGTTTGCCTCCCAGCAGACTGTGTACCTTTTTGTTACTGCAATGTCGAGCCACTTGTGGCACTCAGCTCTTTATAAAGTGCTATATGCCAACGATGGAGCGTGTCTCATAATGCACAAGTGAGCCCAAGCATTCAGGAACTGAGGTGAGTCCCCCAGATCACGTCATTTAGCTTAAGAATAACATTGTAAAGAGAAAAATGTCATTGGTGTACCTGCATTTGGCTTCTCTTTTTCTTAACCTTATGAGTACTTAAAAAAAAAAGAAAGGAATTGGAGATGTACAAAAGCACATCTTTGTGAGTAACACTAGGTATCCTGGGACTTGTGATTAAATCTGTATATAACATTTGAATGGAGCAAGAGAAGATACTTTATTTCCTAAGTAAATCAAAGTGCTTTGATATGGAATAAACTGTGTGTATTTATACGCTGCTCTCAGCTGCTCTTGTAGGACATTGCACCCGCCCCAGGACATGCCAGCAAGGACCAGCCCTGATGCAACCAAATATAAGGGACTCTTTAGCACACAAAGTAGGTGTCTGATTTTAAACTTCAGCTATTAAGAGACTGATAGCACTGCTGGATGATAACAAAATAAACCCCTGCCTCAGGAACTGCGGTCCTGCTGCTATTGGCACATTCCTCTGCCTGTCCCTTTGTCAGGATGGAGGGGACAAGCCTTCAGGGGAGACCAAGGCCCTGGAGGGAGGGTGACAGCTGCTTGTCCTCCATCACAGGCAGTGGTGGCGTAGAATCATAGAATCACAGGAAGGTTTAGGTTGGAAGGGACCTTAAAGCCCCCCCAGTGCCATCCCCTGCCCTGGGCAGGGACACCTCCCACCAGACCAGGTTGCTCCAAGCCCCATCCAACCTGGCCTTAAAACCCCTACAGGGATGGGGCAGCCACAGCTTCTCTGGGCAATTCCAGTGTCTCGCGACCCTCAGAGTGAGAAGATGGGCATCCACCCCTCCTTGGCGGGTGCTGGCAGGGAGGGGAGCTGGGGGGATGCGCAGGAGAGACCCAGGGCAGCTGCGGGCAAGGCTATGAAGCCATTGCTTTTAACACTGATTTCACCAAAAATAGGTGTAAAGTGAGTTGCTGCTAAAAGGTTGCAAGGCAGCCTCAGGGCAGAGTTCTCTCTTATTTTATTTTGTTTTTTGGGTGTCTTTTGGTCTTGTTTGTTTTTTTATTAATGACCAAATATTAGTTCTCAGTCTGCTTACTTAGCTGCTGTTTACAAGTTTTATGAATGATGCCACAAATTTTCTGTATACGTTTTTTGATTTACGGAAAGATGACAAACGGGTCTTCCGCTGCCTCAGCGATGGCCGTTGCTCCAATCCAGCTCCAGCAGACCCAGTTGTGGAGGGGCTGAACCCATGAGGGACAATTCTTGCCTCTGGCAGCCTGGCACAGTCCCTGCTGTGGGCTGACCAGAGCTAGTGCACAACATGCGACTGGAATTCTTTTTATTTCTGCTTTTTAAAAAATTTTTCTTTAATATGAATAAATTGTCACCTTTACAGCAACACTCAATGGTGATGATGAGCTGATCTTACCAGGACTATGGAAAAGACCTATGTGTGGGATGGTAAAAGCAATACCTGTTTAGAGAAGTCTAACAGCTCATTACAGACATTAGCTGGAAGAATTTATATACAAAAGTTGCTTTATTTTATTATTTATGCCTCCTTGAACCAGCTTGCCTGGAATTGTTTTGCTGCCTTTTTCCTTTTTGCCCTGGTAAAAGCTCCCCTGCAAGAAAAGCCCAAACTTACAATTTTGATACGACTTCTGTGCTAAGACAGGTTTGAATTTCAGCATGAAATTCATGTTGAAGGTATGAGAGAACAAAATAGAAGTGTGGTCAGATTATTCATCTTGGATGTAGGAAATTTCACCTGTGCCAGGCAGATCATAGGGATGGACTCGAGTCCCTGCATCCAGATGAACATCCCAATCATTTAGCAACAGGCCACACTGGGGTGTGCTCTCTTTTTGTAAAAAAAGATATGACAAACCTTGCTTTTATTTGCACTGGCAGCATTGCTGGAATCCCAGGTCAGACTTTGCTTGGAAAAGATTGTTCAGCTCTACTCGGAGTTTTCCTGTGTGTTACTTAAGAAGACCTACTTTCTTTTTATCCAAGCATCCAGGATCATCCAGAGTTTCAAGATGCCTTTACATTGAGTGATGTCAGCCACCTCAGGTTGTATAAGACTTTAATTTGTTTGATCTACGTTAGGTCTATTTGCAGGACTGAAACTACCTCTGCCAAGCTGCCGATAATGATTTCATGCTTGTCATGAACTTTGAACGCTTTTCTCTGAACCAAAGTACAACTCGGCCAGGACAGCTTCAGTTGAGGCTCCTCAAACAGCTGCAAGACCTGGCAGGCAGCAGAGGGTTTGTTTTTTTCCATTCCAAGACAATGCCTTAGTTTGTTCCAGGATTTAAATTAAAAAAAAAAAAAGAAAAAGAAATAAGTTAGAAAACAACATCTTGCACAGAAACAAGATGCTCACTTATTTTCTGACAGAGCGGAGAGGCCTTTGGGGGATCTTGAAAGCATCTACAGCCAGAAGGCATGTGTGAGGTGCAGCAGGACGACAGTCTTGCAGCAGGAGGAGAGGCTTGTAGCTTCTCCACATGACAGAGTCTGGCAGCCTAAGTCAGTAATTATTATGTTTAAAAAACTGTTGTAGCAAGCAGAAAGGGAAGCATAAAACCTTGGAGATATTAGAGTATCTGTGATTTTTAAAAACATATATTTAAATGAGAATTTTCACAAGAATTTCTGCTCTTTACCCTGTGCTAATAACTGTTGTTGCATGTGGGAGGATTATGGCCGGACTTTAGAAGATACATCCTTCCTGCGACACCTTCCACCAATTTCCTCCTGCGGAAAGAGCTACATTTTTGGTCTTGTATTTTCTGACGTTCCCTCTCCCGTCCTTAGCTGATTTATTAGTTTTTCTTTTCCCCCTCTGTCTGCCTGACAACACCACACGGGCGCGGATCAGGGAAGAACATGCTGACTGCTGAGATGCTGCGGTGCGTGAACAGATGCTGTCAATCGACGTGGCGCTGAGATGCCCAGCCAGGTCCCTACCTCGGCCTTACTGGTACTGCTCCCTGCAAACCAGCACCACCAGGCAGGTCCTGCTTAACCGTATTTGTGTTAATTTAACATAATGGAAGCACATATGTGACCTTGATTGTGTTCCTGTTGCTGTAGGGTGCATAAATTTACCGGAGTTTCATTCTCACCCATAATACAGCATGGAACTTACTTATTTCCTCTGTAACACCTTACTGGGCTGGGAATGCGTTAGAGGTACACATGGATATTGTGAATGCATTGCCTTTCTAAAACTCCAAACCTAGCCGATAAACTTTTATGTTTCATCTATAAACTATCCATTAGCATCCTCTCCTAATTAGGTAATTTTTTTAAGCTTCTCTTGCTAATACTTAACTTCCTCACACACCCCCCCCAAGAATATACAGAAAATCTTTAGCAGTTTCTAGGTTTTATTTCCAGATTTTAGATTTAGCACATCCAGGTATAAGGCTATGCGTCTGTATTAAGATAACACTTTTCACTGATAAAAATCAAAGTTCACAGATACATTTACAAATAATAGCACAGATACTCATTATCTTCATATCTCTGTCATTCTAGTCACCAGTAATTGGCTAAAATATTAAAGGTAGGATGCCATCACCAATGACCTCTTCATTTACAGTTCTGAATGACAGGAAAGAGGAGAGTATTGACAGGACTGACAGTGAATTTGGGAAGGAGGGTCTTAAGAGGAAAGATCAGGAGCCCAATTTTGGTCACTTTAAATTAGAATTTGCATGGAAACATTCAGGAATAGGTGTCAAAAGAGAGAGAGAAAAACAAGGCTGAATGAAAGGAGACAAATTGTGACCGGAGAGATAGGTTTGAGAGCTGCTTGTATAAAAATGGACATTAAGCTGTCTGGGTGGATAAGCTGCTCAGCCATTGACCTTGCTGTCAGGAGAAGTAGGAGGTCTGTGGTAGGATGATCTGCAGAAGAGGATGAAGAGGCCAAAAGAGGAAAGCGATCACTGAAGGGGAAGACTGAGAGAAGCAGAAATTTCCAGAAGGGCTCATGAGTCCTGGGATTCAGTCAAATAAGAGAACAGAGGCTGCTGAAATAGGATTGCAACAAAGATGAAAATTGTTGACAGAGTTAGAGAACTGGCCTTAATTTCCCTGAGACGGAAAAGCAGTACACCTTCTCACTGGTGTACTGCAGGATTGTCCTGTCTCAAGCCATTCTGGGCTCTGTTTCAGATTAACTCACAGGCAAAAGTGTTGTGCAGTTTTATTATCTGGGAATAAAAGCTTCAAACTGTTGCTCTGGGTGGATTAGACCACCTCCAGAGATCCTTTCCAACCTCAATTATCATATGACATACAGGTAGCAGTAATATAAGTATATGGTAAGGCTATTTGAAATACTCAGCAGCTTCTGAGCCATGCTCACACATATCTCTTTTTGGGTTTTTTTGTTTATTTTTTTAATGAAAACTTGCTTTCTGTGCGTGAAAAGCTTATATCTACATTATATCTCACCAAAGAGGGTTCAGGAAAGGCGCTTTAACATACTGTCAAAAGATGATTTGTGGTGGCCATCACAGCACAAAGGTGAGGGGTGAAGAATTAGTATTGTCCCAATTGTACAACAAGGGAAATGGGATGAGGAAAGTGAGAAAAGCTCAAGGTCACATCGAAAGTCTGTGACAGAGCTGAAAACAGAATCCAGGCTCTTTACTCCAATCAATACATTAATAACGTCAAGGACCACCTCTCTTACCTCTTTTTCCCTTGCACATTACCTCAGTGAGGAACTGGCTACTTTGATAAAAAGCTTGTGACATTAATCAGTACTGCTGAAAACATAAGGGCGGTTGCAACAGCACCATTTTGCAAATATGGTTTAATTCTCTCTGAAATTTAAGGTGCTGAGTGGTGCCCAAGGCATTAAGAAAGTGCTCTGTGAGGAGGTAAGGTGCGATTGCGTCGTATTGCATGCCCTCTCTCCTTTAAACTGGCCCTGGGAAAGTCATCAGAGAGCAGGTGATGTATTTCTGATTGCTGCCTCTTAGTTTTGCAAAATAACTCCTAAAGCCAATTTGGAATTGGTACAGGACCATCACTTACGGTGGAGATGATGCCAGGGCAAACAAACAATAGCAGATATGGTAATAAATGATTTTAAAGGATCTGTTTTGCACTGCTTCCAATCTAGCAGGAGAGAAAAACAAATGAGTTGACAGATTTGCTGCTGAACAAAAGTTATTGGTAAGTAGTTGAATTCACAGTGCTCATTTCTTTTTTTTGCAATCCATTTTACATCAAGTCTCGTTTTTGACTTCCCAAGTCAGAAGAGCCTCATTTTCTCGCTGGCGATGAGTGAAAACTCTACACTTAGATGCTAGCAACATTAGAGTAGGGCTTCTCATGCATCATCACATTATTTTTGCTATCAGTTCAAGGAAATGGACACTTGATTCATCTTCTCGCATATATTGATTCAATCCTCCTTTTAATTTAGCACTGGAGAAGGCTATTAGCCTCCATTCACATTTACAATAAGATAATATAACCTGATAGCTGTTCTCCCAACCCATTATGGAAGAGGGATAAAATAGTTTTGTTTCTGTATGTAAGGATCTACTGACTTATTCTCCTCAGCTGCATTTATAGCCATTGCTGTCCTCCAGTGCTGTATGTCTTAATAGCGTTTCACCCAGGTGGAGTATTGATGAAAGCTCCCTCTGAAGAGCAGAGATAAAGGCATGGGTAATGCCTTTCGCTCTAAAAAGGAATCCAGCTTTCCCCCTTGAACTTCGATTAACTGTATTAAGGATTGTGCAAAACAAATGCTATCTCTATCAGCACCATTAATCATTCTCTTACAGTTCTCAGGCTATGAACCTGAGTAAGTCTTCTCCTGGCAGCATCCCTCATGCCATCAGCATTGCCTGAGTCCCCTCCAGACTGGCCTTCAGCCACACCACCCGCACTCCAACCCCGGCACAACTCACTCTCTGCACTGCAGGTACTTGATCAGACCATCCAGACCAACTTGGGGACTTGAGAACGGCTCATTTATTTCATGCATTTCTGTAAGCCTGTCTTGTCTCACCCCAACACATGGCTGTTGACTTGGGCAGCTCCACAGTGTCAGCTCAAGCACAGTTTCTCCCTGCCCCAGCTCTGTTCCCGGCCTCGTTACTCACAGATTAGTCACACCAAGGTATTTAAAGAAAAATTTTATAGGCATGTACTCAAGAACCCTTTTATTTCATTCAAAACCTGGTGATTTTCTTTTAAATGCTGCTCTAACTGCAAGCCCTGATGGGGCGGAGAGCTGGCTGCACTGCTATTTAAAAGCAGGAGGGAAGAAGAGAGGGGAAAATCTCAGTGGTTTAGCTAGAAGAGGATGAAACCCAAATGTATTCTGCCATGCTACGTGCAGAAGTGTTGGTTGTCCCTCTACTTCAGGCTGCAGGGTGGTGAGGAGTAGGTGTTCTGCAGGAGAAAAACCAGTGCGTGGGGGTGGAGGCATTTCACTCCTGCAGCTTCACCTGCTTTTGCCTCTGACGGGGACCTCGAACACGCTGATGGGGCTTTGTCGGCCCTTTTATGCTCGATTACCAAAAATACACAGCAGCCAGCAACACACTTTACATCCATCAGTACCCTCCTATGACTACTCATAAACCAATAATTAATTTGCAGAGTGGAAGATGAGATATTCACAGTGGATAATTTTTTTAAGAAATATTGCCCCAGACCTACCTTTGCTTCCAATACAGTGGCAGTAATCCATTTCCTATTTATTTATGATTATATTTCTCATACAGAATAAAATACATCAAAGATTAGTAAGATTTTTTTTTTATGTTTCTAGGAAAAAAAAGTTTTTGTTTTGTGCAATAATACACTTTTTCTTAAAAAAAATTTAAATGTGTTAAAAATTCCTGATTCTAA
This sequence comes from Rhinoptilus africanus, assembly GCA_013400135.1. Classification (NCBI taxonomy): domain Eukaryota; kingdom Metazoa; phylum Chordata; class Aves; order Charadriiformes; family Glareolidae; genus Rhinoptilus; species Rhinoptilus africanus. The sequence goes on along the minus strand of VXBO01002530.1, from coordinate 969,973 downwards.
TTGTTCTTGCCAAGGAAAAGGTATGACTGAATTAAATTAATACATAGGAGACTTGTTTTGTTCTGCAGTAACTACTACTGTTCTTTGAAAGGCTGTTCTTTTTTTTTGAGTTCCTTATCTGAAAAGGTTTACCATGTCTTCATGCAAGTAGTTGTCATGCTTTAGAAAAATCACAAGCAGCAAAAAGTCAGAATTGTCAGTTCAGAAGACACTGCTTGTTCCACTGGGTAAAACTGAGAAAGCAATGCTGGCAAACGATCTTTAGGAATAAAAAAAAAAACCAACCCACAACGATGGAAACAGCAGCGGAATGAAGATAAAAAGGGTTGCAGGCTTTATTCTCATTGAAGGTTGGCAACGGGAAATCTGTTGGAGTAGAAGAAGAATATCTGATAGGTCATCTGTTGTGTAATGAAGAATAGAAGACAGAAGACAAGCTAGGAGAAGCAAGGTGATTCCAAACCTCGGAGGAATGTAAGATCTTATGAGAGAAACATGAAAGCAATACCTTTATAAACTGACCAAATTTAATTTACTGTCAACGAGCCTTGTAAGACTGCGAGCTGACAAAATCCATTTATAATGTTATGGGTAAGGCTGAAGTCATACATTTTTCTCCTGTGGAATCATTTTATTATGTATTCCTTTCTTTTTTGTGCAGGTTTTCTGATTAAAAATTACCACTAAGATGTCAAATATTTCCTTGTCCTCTGATATCTGGGCTTAGTTGCCCAATAACTTATTCTGCCTATCCATCTTCTTTAGTCACAATAAAACGTGTTTTCAAAAGATGAACAAAAGCAGATAAATATGCTGTCATTTAATATGCACAGTTTTCAGCAAAATGTCCATATTGTTCTACTCTGTACATTCCTTGAGAGACACTGGAGTTGTCAGTATGTTTTGTTGCAGTATTTTAAATGATTGGCCTCACGATCAGTGAGCATCATGGCAAACGCAGTTGTAGTTTCAAGTATAAAGTCAGGAAACGCTCTACTTGAGGTTGTGGTTGCTTTTCTTTTAATTTGTGACACTTTGAGAGATGCGAAAAATGGATTCTTTATGCTGGGAAGGGGTTTGGATGGGGTGTGATAAGACCAGGTTGGGAACACTTTGGGTACCGCTGTCCCCAGGCCAGGCTGCGCTCTCAGTTGCTGTGTGGGGAAAGCAAAATTGGTCTCTCAATTGATTTTCAAATTCAGTGGTGGCTACTAAGCGACTCACCCATGTCAGTATATTTCCAAGGTCACTTTTGAAGACCTGCTAGGAATCTTTTCTCTCCATGCCTAGAGCTTTTCTGCCCTGGCAGGAGACTTGGAGCTTTGGAGTACGAGGTTAAGTTCAGGGGGAGGAAGATATGACAGAGTCCCACCAGCTCCTGAGCTTTATAGACACAGGATTCTTTAGCAGGACTTCTCTCTGGTCTTCCTTGCAATGGAAAGAAGTTGGGTTGGAGAAATTAATGCTTTCATGGAGCTCTGTGTTTCTCTGCAGGCCAAATGGGTGAAGAAAGCAGAGGAGAGGGGAAAGCTTCACATCACAACAGGCTCTGGAGAATCATGAATGGCTTGTTTGAACCCTGATTTAAAGGGACGAATCGTCAGTAGGAGAAGTCCCTCTTCATCAGTCGTGGGAAAAAAAGGATAGAAAACATGGGGTTAATTTTATAGAAGGGATAATGGAGCCTTGTGGTTGCATTTTCAGGAGGCACAGCCCACGGTGAACTGGAGGTTCATGGCAAGCAGAACTGGAGGGATGATCTCCTTGAGGACCACAGGGTGAGCACACTTCAGGGACTCCACTGTGACTTGGGAGACGCTGCAGCAAAGTGCAAATCAGCTTCTAGATGAGGTAATACGGGAAAATGTCAGTGTTGTGATGTCATAGTGGTTTAGCAAACTAAAAAAATAAGACTGCGTTAACAATGAGCACGATAGTAGATTGTAACATGGTATTAGAGTATGGGCATTTCTTTGCCAGAATCGTTCTCGGGCCATTATGAAAAGAAGCTCTGTGCATGGACACGCTAATTTTATTTAGTCTTGTTTTAGAAATCTAACAGAAAACCAGCTAAATTAGGCTAAACCACTTGATTATGCTATGCGCTCTTAAATGCCGTAAAGTAAGAAGATTATGTTACCCCCTTCCCCATAAATCAGGATTAAACTTGCATTTTCAGGTTTTTGTGCCAACAAAATCCCCAATTTGCTGAGCTCAAATTCTCTAATCTCAAGCCAGAGGCCAGAAGTAACGACGCACTTCAGAAACGGCAATGGCCGTATTATGTACATGGAAGAATTAGGACTTTTTTTCTAAGCTCTTGGTGCACTATTCCTCCTGCCATGGGAAGAGCGTGTGTCTTATCTCTATAACCATTGTGCTGTCTCAGCATGGTCCATATCACCTTGTTTCTCATGTACTTGTATTAGAATCGGAAAATTTCACCTGCAGCATAGCAGGCATCTGTTAAAATCTGTGCCAGCGCACTCATATTATTTTTAAGAGAATGTAAGTTTCCCGTCATAAAATTCCAGTGGGCAATGAATTAAAAATGACAACTCTATATACAGTGAAAACAAGAAAATAAAATATACAAAACATTGCTAATGATCAGTTCTTGAAAAATTTACCAGACACATACTACCCAGGGAGCAAAACTCATTAGCAGAGACTGATGCGAAAGCTGAGATACTGCAGGATGAGGCTCAGACACAGCATATTCAAATGAAATCTCTTTAGCAAAATTGTTTTGTTTCCTTCACTGAAATATTTGGCAACAGCATGTCTCCCTTTAAAAAAACAAAAGTATCTGGGAGTTTACAGCATCTCGTTAATGAGCCATCCTGATGTTTACGTGCTTGGGAGCTCTTCCCTCCTTGGGGAAGGCAGAGAGTTCCTCTCTATGGGCCGGAAATGCTCCCTGTGTTATCAGGTGGGTCCTGGTGTGGTTCTGCTGGGCCGCAGCCCGTCCCGTGTCCCCTGGACCATCCCGCATGTCCTCTTCTCTCCCGGCAGGGCCAATGAGGAGTTACAGACCTGGGGCGCGCCGCAAAGTGACACAGGCCATCTCTGAGGTGCCAAGCACGCTGTCAGCGCTCAATAAATTGTAATAATTAATAGTATCTGGATGACCTCACTCGATGACTGCATGACATTGGATATATTGGCTGACAGTATATGCCAATCCATTAACTTAACAGAGCTGCGTGCGTACTCTGTGTGGCACTTGAATGCTGACACCTTCTAGAAACAGACAATTGTTTCACACCTCATTTGCAAACTGAAGGAGATATGAAATGAATTAAACTTCCTGCAAACACTCAGGAGGTTTACAGAGTCCTATCTCTAAGTCTACTGTACTATTTGCATAAAAGAATTCAGTATCAATGTAATTATTAATGATAATTCTAAAGTAGTTGTGCTGCTTCAGGATTTTTCAGATTAAGAATGTAATGAATTAGTAATAAAATCCTAACACAAATTTATTCCTAAATACATTTTCCTTTCTGGTTGTGAATCTCCTTGTATTTATTATAAAAGATGTACTTGTTGAAATAGCTTTTCTCCGGCACTGTGGTTTAAAGATGAATGTCTTCGACAAAGTCAAATTTCTATTAGGGAACAACTTTGGAAGAAGTCTGCCTTTTCTTTAAGCAGAAAGAGGATTTGACTGATGTGTCCTTGCATGCCTTAACAATAAATGTCTTATAAATACCCGCCTGAACCGCAGCCTTACCCTATGCGTGGAGAAAGGAGAAGACTTGGAGAACTTGCGCTGCTCCTCTCCCTGATGAAGCCCATTAGCCTGCAGCAGGACTCAGCCTAATAACCATGGCTCAGTGAGAACGTCAGGCCTCTTTGCTCTTGATTGTGCCTCTTCGGTGGCTGCCTCCCCGGTCCTGATGTAAATCCTCCACCTTCTGAACTGCCGGCACTCACCCCCCTAATCGTTAACACATACCTTTTTATTTGTTCCCTTTGCGTGCCGTTAAGCCTGCGTGACACCGCACATCTGCGCCTCAGCATGCCTTTTCTGCAGACCAGTGAGTCATTAGGAGAGATAAGATGAGTCCCAGATGTTGAAGAAACATGGTAGCACTTCATGGATTACAACTGGGACAAATAAAAGCCAAACTTATAACGTTTATTGGGCACCACAAGGTAAGCAAGTTCATCTAGTTACGTGGAGGTGATGACATCTTTTAATTTAATTTTTCTTTTTCAAAGCCCATCTCCTGAAATTATTTTGCGAGCCTCCTTGCCCCGGGTGAAGGTTGAATCTTAGTTGCAAAGTTAGAAAATCTCCCATTTTCCCCTCTCCTCTTTTCTCCTCTTGTTGCGCTCTCTCCAGAGGCAGCGCCTGCACCCAAAACTCTGGTACAAATTTAGTACTTGCTGAGTTGTTCAGTTTTTGGCAAAAAATGTGGTTTTCCTAGGAAGTTCTAGAGCTTTGTCATCAGCTCTAGATCAGGTTACAATTTTGTGTTGGTAATTCAGATCATTTTCTGTCTGTTCTGATGTTCTGTAAAATTAGGAAAAGCAAAATTTAGTTAATTTGCTTGGTGCAGTAAAATCTGGATGTTGTTTTCATTCAAGGGAGAGGTCTGCTTCCTTATTTAATATCCAGATGGCAACACACCTGCCTGGTTTGATGGCGAGATCTGTCGCTGAGCCCTGGTTTCCCATCTTTCCAGTGGATGTGGTAACACCGTACCCAGCAGTCCTCAGCAGGAACCAATCACCAAGCCCGGTCATAGAATCACAGAATGGTTAGAGTTGGACCTTAAAGACCATCCAATGCCACCCCCTTCCCTGGGCAGGGACACCTCCCACCAGACCAGGCTGCTCCAAGCCCCGTCCAACCTGGCCTTGAACCCCTCCAGGGATGGGGCAGCCACAGCTTCTCTGGGCAACCTGGGCCAGGGGCTCACCGCCCTCACAGCAAAGAGTTTCTCCTTGATATCTCGTCTAAATTTCCCCTCTTTCAGTTTAAAACTGGTCCCTGTCATCCTATTGCTACACTCCCTGACCAAGAGTCCCTCTCCACCTTTCCAGTCCTCCAACAGAAACTGATGGAGCTGAAATTTTCTGTGATCTAAAGGAAAATCCCCATGCATTATATATCCAGTTTTGGCACCCTGTCACCTGTGCTAACTCCCCGTGACAAAGTAAAAGCTAAACCCCGTGTCTCCACCGCAGTGATCCCGCAGGTGACAATAACCCACCCTGGAAACGCCTTGAACTCTGCCACAGACGAATACGTTATCATCCTCCTCCTGCGACAAAGCTCGTGCTTAAATGGGTGAAACATTGCTAAAATATTGATTACCTGGCATGATAAAAATCCCGGAGGAAAAAGTACTTTTGTCCTGGAACACTCCCAGAGAAATTTTGCCCTGACAGGATTGTTTAATGATATTACCATGAAAAAGAATTGATGTTTGCTGAAAATGAAGATATGCTCTTATTCCATTCTCAACTTTGGCCTCCAGAGAACTAATTTACCAAGACATACTTTTTCTTGTATTTAAGACCACTGGAGCACACACTTTACATTAGACATCCTGATCTGTGTTAATGATGGCTCTGGTAAAATTTTCATATATGAATGTATTTTTCCTAGTGATCCAATTTTCTGTTCAGATTATATTAGCATATTTAATGCGAATAATAGTGGATTCCTGTTTGTTTCAAGCTAGCGCAGGAGCTCTGGAATAGTGGATTTGCTTTTTCTCCTAAGTTATCTGCAGAAGTGAGAGCTACTGGATATGGCATGTCCTAAGTACAGGCACGAGAGATTGCTCTAACACAGTGCTGTATTTTAGTCTTATAACTGAAAGGTTAATTGTCTTTAAAATTATTTGCACATGGGCAGAGCTGCAAGTCCACATGCTTATTTTACTTTCCTTTCAAGCTGAAGTGTGTGGAGAATCAAAATGTCCAAATTGTTTATTTCAAGTTGGAGGCTGTAAATGGTTTGTTACCACTACCAGTAGTCTTTCTGAAGGAGACAGGCGGAGAGCAGCTTTAATTTACGCCGTGGAGAGTGGAAAAGCAAGATCCGTGGCTAATTTTTTTCTAGCAGTACATAACTGTTTGGAAATCTTTTGAAATTACATTTTTAAAAATCCAAACAGAACCCTGCTTTGTCCCCAAGTGTGGGATCCCCACTGGCAGCAGCCCCAGGACATCTGCACCCATCACAAACGTAAACCCCGAGGGAGAACTCCCAGTTAGACCCAGCAGTGACAGCTGGATTTGGAAAAGCCTTAGAGTTAAAGTGTGTGAATGTTTCAGATCTAGAAAAATAAGTTAGATTGATTGTTGTAGGAACATGTAATTTTTTAAAGTTCCCTGAATTTTTCTTCATTAAAAAGTAGGAAATACTAAGGTAATCTTGAACTTGCTTTATGAAATACTGAAACTGAAAAAAATTTGGGCAAATCACTGTAAGGTTTGGTTAATGATTAGTTAAAAGCAATGTCAAGAAGTGACATTGCAGCTACCCAGCACTGAGTTTCGAGTGAGGGATCCACAACCGCACCAGCACGTTCATCCCTGATGAACAGCTCTGACCTGCCTGCCCAAGGAGGTGAACGGGAAGAGAAGTGACACCCCAAAACAGGGGAGAAACCTCCTTTCCTGTGTTATCCCATGGAGGAAACAAAGAATGTCTTGCCACCCTGAGACTCAGGCTCTGGGACAGCTGCTCCTAACTCAGGGTCTTTTGCTAAGTCATTATTTGAGTTAAGCTGCGTGGGAAACTGTGAAGGGAGGCAGTTATTTTTTTGTAAATTTGTATTTTAGCACGGATTTTCTCAACTCTTTGAAATTCTCACTGTGGAAAGTAATAAGTTAATATTTGAAAAGATGCTGCTTTT
>VXBO01002530.1:863615-953760 GCA_013400135.1 Rhinoptilus africanus | reverse complement strand
GCGGGAAATACTTTTTTAGATGCACCAAAAAAAAAAAATACCTGTTAGAAAAAAAAAAAACCCAAGCCCTTCTGCGTGGCAAGGAGGCCACAAACACTGCAGCCCAAGAGCAAGCTCGTGTTTGGACATTTATGAGGGAAAAAGGTCATATTTTTTGTTTTGTAGCTTATTCCGTGCAGCCTAAGCTGTACAAAAGTCAGGAGTGTGGGCTGTTTTCTTGAACAGTTTTAGCAATGAAGTGTCTTTTTAAAACAAGAATTATTTGCTATCAAACTGGCAACTTCTAGCAGCGCTAAATTTACTCCATGTTAAAGCATGTGTGGTAGGGGCAGGGGGTGTTGGGGCATTGGGGGCTGATCCTGTCCTCCTCAGCGCGGTTATTCTGATGGCTCCATCGCTCCGTCTGGGGGGTATGTGGGTGCCTGTCAGAAAAGTCAGCAAATCACTGCACACCAGCACAGCCGTGGAAGCAATTTCTGCTCCTTTCTCCCTCTCCCTCCGGCCAGGTGGGTTTGGGTGTCGTGGTCAGGGGTCTGGAAGGATTTCCTGGGTCTGCAGCCTACCGGTACGTGGTGGTTGCACAGGCAGCAGCTTGCCCTGGGTTTGTGTATAGGTCGCTGACCTGATATGTTTTCCTGGCAGGGAAAAGCAAGACCTTGCTCCTTTGTTCCTTTCTTCACCTGAAACTCTCATCTATCTGTTGGAGACAGAGCTTCAAACTTCTCCAGAAGGTCTTGACCACCAGCACTTCATGCCACAGCTCCTGCTAGGGCAGCGTGTGGCCACCCAGTTTTCAAGGGAAGAGAGTTTCACATCACCATTTCACTGATGCAGAAAAAAAGAGTCCTATCACCACCAGGCAGGGCAGCGGCTGAACCAGGGATGGAGCTCCGGGGGCATTTGGCATAGCCCCCATGTCAGTCGTCCTTACCTCAACCAGTCCATGCTGCCGGAGACGGATTGCATCTTGCAAAACTGTGTCCAACCCCTTGATAAAAACTCAGTGGTGACAGGTCGCTGCATCGCAACATCAAGGGCAGCTGCAGCACATGTCGCAAAAAGGACCGATTTCTGAGCCCCTGCACACCAAATCAGCCCTTTGCGGGGATGCTTCCCAGGTGCCAGCGTAACAAAGATCCTGAAGGTACCAGTTTAACGCACATCCTAAAGGTACCAGTTTAATGCACATCCTAAAGGTACTAGTGTAACCCAGATTCTGAAAGTACCAGTGTAATGCACATCCTAAAGGTACCAGCATAACACACATCCTGAAGGTACCAGTGTAATAGGCATCCTAAAGGTACCAATGTAACGGACATTCTAAAGGTGCCAGCACATTAGGAGAGGGGCTGGTACTGGATTGGGATATCTGCAGGCAGAAGACATCCTCCCCTGTTGTTGGGCTGTCTGGTGTACTGCTGAATACTGGGGGGAGCTGGCTGCGGATGGGAAGTGGGCAGTTTGGGGCAGGGCGGGAGGTGGACTGGGGTTGGGAAGCGGGCAGTTTGGGGCAGGGCAGGAGCTGGGAGCAATGGTTCCCAGCCTCCACCTGCCATTGGCTTCTCGGTGACTATTTTTGCTGCTTTCTTGGTTTTCTTTGGGCTGCGGGGTCCTGTTTGCCCAGCACCCATGGGGGCACTTTTGAGAGTGGTTGGGGAGAGAGAGAGGTTTCAGAGCTGTGCTAGATTACATCTTTTGAAAATTGCCAAGCTGGGGTTAGAGGGCATTCTCCAGGGAGTGTCCAAAATCAACACGATTATCTTGATTATTAATATTTGCATTGGCAGAACTACTGTAGATTTGTGTGGAGAAACACAGTCCCTCCACTGCTTATTGCCGCACATCTGCAGAGCCTGTTGAGCAGCAGCTAATCCATCTACATGGTGGATGATCTTAGTTTTTTTTGCTTTTTCATAAATGTCAAGATAGCTTAAGGTGTGATCTGTATTAGCGGCTGGCTGACAGCACCTCTTTTGGGTCAAATCCTGACAATTGCCCCAAAATGAGACACAAGGAGCCCTGTGCAGACAGCCAGCAAAAATTGCATCTTCAAAGGACAAGAAGGACCTGTGTTTTAGATGGGCATAGGATGTTTTTTTTCTCTCTATTTTTTCCATCTAAAGCTAGGCGATTTTTGCTGAAACTTGGTCCCGTGTCACTTTTCTAGAAGGCTCCCCCCAACCTTTACAAAACATTCCCTGGCACGTCAGAGGTTAAAAATAATTCACTCCTTGAATTCTTTAGCGCTTAATTAGACAAGAGATTATTTGTACAAACCAGGAAACAATCATTTGGGCAGAGTTCGCTCGCATGGTGTGTTCTGCCTCATTTTTACTGAAGGAATTCTTTTGTTACGATTTCGGAGCATGAGCAGGTCACGCATCATCCCTGGCTTTTCTTTTTTGTGAAGTCTTATAGTGCATTTAATGGAAATATGGTGGAGAGACCCATGCCAAGGTATTGCTATAGATGTATTTTTCTACTGAGGTGCAAATACTGGGTTAAGCCCATTACTCATAAAACTCCACTTTTTTTTTTTTATCACCAAACACGGCCTTCCTATATTTTCTTCTTAATTGTGGTAAGAAATTGGGGTGTTTTGTAAATCATAAAACTCCACTTTCTTTCATCACCGAATAGAACCTTATTACATTTTATTCATGATTGGAGTAAGAAATTGGGGTACTTTGCAAATATGTAGTAGATATGCCCTAACCTATGGCAAGAAACAATAGATATGTACCTAAGAAGAAGTTAGTGTTGTATCAATACCAAGTTATTTATGGTGCTTTTCTTTCCACGTTAGCGAGAAAGAGGAATGCGGCAGGGACTCTTCACTGCAATTACGAGATCTCTCTTGAGGTCACCTGCGTTTTCGGTTACATGTGTTGCAAAGGGAGAGTAATTTATTCCAGTTAATTTTGGATTTGAGGAGCAAAAATGCACAGACGATCAATCTGGCGCATGTGAAACGTTTGGTGGGTATGTTGGTGTTTGCAGCGCGTCCCTCTGCTCGGCCAGGCTGGATTGAAGAGGGCAGTCCGTCACTTGGTTTGGGGGGCAGAACTCATCTTTCCCTTCTAAAATGCAGAATGCTCAATGAATGGCAAAAGTGCTTTTAAAAGGGGCTCGTGGAACACTTTGAAAATATTAATTAGTGTGTTGAAGCATTCTGCATAGCATATCATAGTAAAACTGCTCCAGGGGGTTGCTTGGAATGAATTATTAATATGAATCCCTCTCTCCCTTATGCTTCACACCCTGATTTTATGGGACTTGGCGCGGGTTGGGGTGTCTATTAGATTCACTTATTGCCTGTTTAGTGGGAGTACTTTGTAGACTGCATCGAAAGGTCACTATATTTTTTTTTTCAGAATCTCAAATTTTATCAGTAAAAAGACTAGATTCCCTGAAATGTGAAAGGTGAGCTATTGAAAAAAAAAACGCGAACTCTCCACAAAGCCATCATTAAAATCGTTTTGTCCTTATGTAGTAGAGAAGGGGAACCCATCTAAACCGCTCAATCCTTGCAGCACCAGGACCAGACTCTTTTAGGTATGTCACCACTGGGTTGTGCTGGGAAGTAGAGCACCATCCAGGTGCAAATCCCACCTACGCCCTTGTCTGGGTGACTCCAAGAAGAGCATTTTCACTAAAGTGGCATTGTAAAATGTTCACGCTTCTTTCACATGCATTTCGATGCCTTGTACCACAAGTAGCGCTTTCATTAAATTCACCGAGTATAGTTCCTTTTCCCCTTTTGGCTTTACAATATCACAAAGTTGAACCTGTTAACACTGAAAGAGGAAAGCTGTTGTTAAGAAAAAAATTGTTTTTCAGCTCTTGAGGTCCATTTTGATGAAGTCCCTTGTGTACAAATATAAATAAATCCATAAAGTAATTTGATTTTTAATTCATACTTGGATTATGGAAATATTTGTATTTCCATGGCTACTAGAGTGAATTACAAAGGGTTTTGAGAGTCCAGTTTTCATTCTTATAAGTGAAAGAAATAGGAAAATGATGCTTTACAAAACAGTGGCACCTATAACGCAGTGATTCTCTAAGGGGTGAGTATTGTGCCAATCCCTGATTTGTTATCTTTAGTCCATGAAGGCAGAGGGCGAATGAAGTTTGGGCTTGACGTGCTTCTATTGCACGTTCAGAGTTCCCAGTGTCTCCAGTATGAACAGTAAACAAGCTGGCTGGGAGTGCTGAGAATGAAGGGAACGTAATATCAGGCTTTTTTCCCATAAAAAAAAAAAAAAGGCACGAATAAGGAGTTTATTTCTGTATCTGAAAATAGATACTTAAAAATAGATCTGTGTGTCATATTTGAAAGTCTAAGAAGATGGCGTGTTTTGGCTTTCTCTGCAAGAGGCAAAAGGCAAGGAGAAAGGGAAAGCTCCTCACAAATAGCACTGACATTCTTGAAGCACGAAGGCTTTTAGTTTATTTATGGTGTTAAAAACTTCAGTTAGAGTCATCATTTTACAAAGCAAATCACAGAGCGGTAAATGCCAAGGAGATTGTTAATAATAGCTTCTTTTTTTTTTAATATAAAAAAAGGTGAAAGACAGCATGTTATATTGGAGTCTAATAGACAGCATAAATTTGCACCATCTGCAGAAGTTTGACGTGGAAGATTTTACTCTTTTGCTGTACTTCCCAAGAGTTCTGCCAACGTGGGGTATTCACTGCAGTTTCTTGTTGATGACAGCTTGCTGCAATTATGACAGAAACTCATCATTAGCATCAGCCGTCCCTTACTTTTAAGAATACCAACAAGCTATTTCATTTGTTTAAAACAAAGCAATCCTGAGAACTAACTCTGTTTTAGGAGTTAAACTGGTGATGGATATTTCTGAGGAAAGGATCATCTTACACTTTCTCAAGTTCTGAGTGTTATTGGCTCTGTGTAACATGTATTTTTTTTCTTCTTCTTTTCCTTTTTTTTTTTTTTGAGTTCCCAAGGAGAAAGGTTGCCAACTGATTAATATTTTAAACATGTAGACAACCTGCAGACCTTGCTCTCAGACTCGGATTTCTCCCTTATCCCTCCCAAAAACTAGTTTCATTGCTAAAAACTGATTGTTAGGATTTTCCCAGGTGAAAGATGATTATTTCTTCCCTTTATTGCAGCAAAATTAAGGACAAATAATAATAGAAAGAGTTCATCAAACAGTTAAAACAATATCGCTTGTAATCTCTGTGGAGCGCAGTTAAGATTTCAGCTTCTTGCTTAAAATTATGTGGGTCAACCTTATGATGTGGGCAATGAATAGGAAAATACGCTACATTTCGGGAACTGAATTTTCTATGTCTTTAAAGAAAATGCTGGTAATGCTTAGTGCACCAAAGTATAAGATGCCAGTTTAAGCATTTGTGCGTGCAGAAGGTACTGCGAAGCAAGTTGTGGTGTGCTGTTGTAGGCTTCTCTGGATAATTTATGGGGTTTTGTTTTTATTTATTATTCAGATGAGGATTTAAACATTCCACGTTCACATTTGAAAGTGTAAGCTGAGAAACTGAAAGTTTGCTGCGAGATAAGAGAGAGAGAGAGGGGGGAGCTGAGAAAGCAACTTTCAGTGGCCCCTTTGTCCTGGCCAAGCCCCAAATCCGTGATGAGTTTTTCTCAGCCTCAGCCCTGGATGTGATTTGGGCTGCGTGAGGGGCTGCTCGCGAGGGCGCAGGCTCGTGTTCCATCCCAGGGCTGCCTCCCTTAGTGTCGTCAACTAAATTCAGCACCTGCTTATGTCAGTGCAAATCCAGAGTGCTCCAAAAACTGGAAATGCTGGTGTTTAAGCTGAAAAATACATCTTGATATAGTTTTGCTCTGTTAAATTCTGTATTACTGCTCTCCGTAGGGCCCAATTCTCATCCCATCACATTTTTTTCACTGGGAATACTTTTGATTTATACCTACATGACCACCACAAAAAAACTTTGGACTACTTTAAATATGCGCTGAAACCAGCCTTTAATTTTGATCATTCATAATTATTTTCATTCTCTCCTTCTCCTCCCAGGTTTCTTCTGAATTGTAGGTAAGACTCTGTTTTTTCATCTGTGAAATGCTTGTGGGAAATAACATATAGAGTCCAACAGCCGTGGCAGATATGTACACCCATTCTTTTCAATGGCAGCAGAATAAATTCTGGTTTCCAAATCAAAAGGTAATAGAGGATTTCTGGATATTTGGAGTCTCGCCAAAGAGTCACTCGCACATAATACGCTATGCATACTTTACAAGAGATAACTACTGGAAAATGTCTTCTTTGCTGGTTCCAAAAAGGCAGGATAAAAGATGCTCTTAGCGATAAAGATCAACACCCAAACCAATTAGAAAGCGTTCAGATCTGTAAAATCACATTTGTGGAAAAACTAGTTAAGGATGTCAGATGTTCTCCATTTCTTTTGCCTTCCTGTGACTCTGATTCTGCCTTTTCCTCCTGGTCCCTGGTGATATTCAGTATCTAGTTATCAACTTTCTGCTTCTGTTGAGTTCAGGGACTCGTTTACGTGCATTCAACCTGAGCCTACCTGAAATTTTCAGCTGTAATCAAGCTGGATATTTGTTCGTTTTAGTAGTAAAATCTGCATCTTAAATATTTGCAGAGATACACGCATCTGTTGTAAAACCGCAGATGTGTGTCTCTGCAGATATATATACTTCAGCGTGATATATTATGTTTTATAATTAAAATTTTATTGAATTTTAATATAAAAACAAATTCATACATTAAAAATTAAGTAGAGAACAAACATGTGTGGTATCAGGAGGATACAAGCTGTGGTACAGTAGGACAACAACATCTGACCCATAAAAAACACCCTGCTTTAGTTATAAAATACCTTTGTGGCTAGGAGATTAGTGTGATATATTATTGAGGTTCCAATATTTGGAAAAATAATACCGTTTTGTCACTTCCATTCATGAGTAAAGAAACAGCATTTGAAGTCCCTTTATTAAACATTCGAAAGCAAATGGATTTAGACAGAGCAAGTATGGTCTCCCAACAAGCAGAGTAAGAATTATTTATGCTATATAGCTAACATTTTTTAGCAGATTAAATGGTTTCTCACAGTGTCCAATAGAGCACATTCATTCAGATGCTGGAGCCATGTGAGCGGAAGATCGGATTCGAGCTTGAATCAAGAAATAAGGCAGATTTTGCTTGTGGTCCTTACCTGGTCAGATCCCTCAAGGACATTAGGGTAAGTGCTGATATTCCATAGAGGAACTTCATTTCCTTAGGATGTGTGATAAGCGTGTCCGACAGTGCCCAATATGAAAGGGGTACAGACTACAAGATGCTGGGAGGGCTGGAGCCCCTCTGCTGTGGGGACAGGCTGAGAGAGCTGGGGGGGTTCAGCCTGAGAAGAGAAGGCTCCGGGGAGACCTTAGAGCCCCTTCCAGTCCCTAAAAGGGCTCCAAGAAAGGTAGGGAGGGATTCTGGATTGGGGGTGGGGGGAGCCATGGAATGAGGGGGGACGGTTTTAAACTGAAAGAGAGGAAATTTAGATGAGATATAGAGGAGAAATTCTTCCCTATGGGGGTGGTGAGCCCCTGGCCCAGGTTGCCCAGAGAAGCTGTGTCTGCCCCATCCCTGGAGGGGTTCAAGGCCAGGCTGGACGGGGCTTGGAGCAGCCTGGGCTGGTGGGAGGTGTCCCTGCCCAGGGCAGGGGGGTGGCACTGGGTGGGCTTCAAGCTCCCTTCCAACCCAAACCATTCTGTGATTCTATACGTTACTAACAAGATGTCATCTTCGCATCATCTTTGGGGACAAAATTGGAGTCTGGAGAAAATGGATGACCCGCCCTAGGTCCCAGAGGAAGGTTGTTGGTGACAACAGGGGTAACCAGATGACTTTACTCTACCAAGTCCAACCCATCAACACCACATTGCACTCCCTTCAAACCATTTTCTCTGTGATAAAAAGCAAACCACTGTGTAGGATGTATGCAAATACAGGAGAGAAAATAGTGCTGGGATATTTGAATATGGTTACATAAAGGGGTGATGTGCCTTTGCCTTGAACAGTGTATTCATTTCCATTTCAAAAAAGGTACAGCTGAAATATAAAAAGTTCATAGACAGCTGATGGAAATGATTAGACAGAGGGCTAGATTTGTGCATGACGAGAGCCTGTCAAGACTGGAAGATGAATTTTGTGTTGAACAAGAATGAAAAATGGTAAAGAGGTGTCAAATAATGAATAGCACTTGTGAAATGGTTGAGGATATCTTCCCCCACCCATTTCTGCTGACGCAATAATACAGGAACAGACAAAGGACATGGCAGGGACCATGTCTCAGGATGATGACAAGAGACAAGATGATGATGACAAGATGTTTTGCAGATGGGTTGTAGGACTTATTGCCCCAAGAGTTCAAGAAGTTTGGAGGGTCCTGGGTTTAAAAAACAAGCAATTAGAGATTTGGATAACAGTATTTGCACTGGATGAGGTAAAGCTAAGGGATGTGTATTCTCATTCCCCATTAGCTGCTAGGGCTGAGGAAAGTGTTTCCCAGGGTTGCATTGGCCCTTTGCGGTGTCTCTTGAATGTCTTCCATGGCTTTTGGAAGCTGGTGCCAGGTCAGGATATTCCCCCTGCCACCAGCCCCCTTGTCTCCTCCACCATCATCCTGCAAGGAGAAGACAGGCCCAGGTTTAAAAGTTAAAATTGAACTTTTAAATCACTTACATAATGCCCTCTGTATCATCATTTTTCCCTCTTATGGAGAAAATTCTGCAAATCAGGTGACAGCAATAATTGGGAGCTTTGCTGATGAACAGAGACAAGTATATTGTGACTGAGGACTCCAGGAATTCCGGGCAAGAGCCTTTCTTAAGGACCACATACAAGCGCACGCATGAGCAGGCGTGCACACTTGCCTGTACGCGTACCCTGAACTTAGCATGACTCTGTGCCTTCAACTTTTAACACACTTCCCCAATTAAGCTATTCAGGCCTCACACTTAAATAGCTGTCCGCAGCTGCAGCAAATTGATTTATCCCCTGATGACAGTCAGCGCTGCGCACCAAACTGCTGGAGAGAGAGAGTTCTTTAATTTAGGCATTGTTTTCTTTTTTACTTTTTCCTTTTCACACCAACTTTAACTTACTTTTGCTTTACGATTAATTCAAGATTGCAAGTTTAGTGTGTATGGCCATGTACGTCTTGGCTCCATTTGGCATAAATAATATTTGTTTTCCTCTTTCTTAAATGGATGAATTAAAATAAGGTTTTATTGAAGTAGATGAAACCTTTTATAAAAAACAGAAAAAAAAATTTAAGAGAGGACAACTGTGACATCCCAGTGTTACAGATTTATTTTTTAGTGGCATCTTGTTATTTGTGCTCTGAGAATTTCATGAAATGGCGATTCTCAGATCGGAAGTGGCACGTTTATTCAGTCTGTGAAAAGATGATGGCTTGTACCTTGTGAAAAAGGGGGATTTTCCTCTACTCATACATTTACTTTGTTAACCTGCAAACTCAACAGCACATCTCAGCCTGCAGCTGAGTTCTGTACCATTTACAGTTTATATAAAATGCTGCAGCCCATCCAACATAAACCTGCGATGAAAGGTTGTATTATACACAGATAATCTATAGCTCTCTCGAATGATCACTTTATGATTGTGCATACAAAGAACATGCTCCTTGCTTATTTTTGGTTTGCAGAAAAAACTCCACAGCGTCAGAAATGATTAATTGGTAAGTGTCAGTAATCTGTTTTGGAGAGGGACTGTTTTTATGTTATCGCATGTCCCATTAACCTGGCAGGGGGATATTGATTATACACAAACTAACTAGACTTGCCATTATTTCACTGGAAAGGATCAACAAAAAGAAAGTAAACCCACAAGTTTCAAATTCAGAGATTTGTAGATCTTTTTCTTGTGAGCCTACAGCAAAATAATATATAGATAAAACAAACAAACAAAAAGATTTCTGTGCTAATTTTTTCAGGTATTGTTCTGGTACAGCATATATTTAACATTTTTTCACTACCAAGCTGTGCAAAGAAAAACAAAAGTTCTGTGAAAGGGGAAGTTATCATCATTTCTAAGCCAATGCTCTTCTTCTGACCTGATGTTTCACTTGACTCTCAGGAAAATTCTCCTTGCTGGCTCCTGCTGTCTTAAATCAGGCCTGAGAAAAAGCTTGCCGAGGTACCTCAGAGCCTTAAAGAAACACCTGATTGTTAATAGAAAATAACAACCTTTATACAGCGCTTTTTATACCAGGCTGTAAAATTTAATCGAGGGTTTTATCTTACTGTAGAAATTTGTTTTTTATAAAAATCCCAGGTAACATTATCAGTTCTATTCACTTCTCCTAAGTGTTGTTTCCCAGAATTGACTCTTATTTTTATTTAGGTATTTTCAGGAGCTGCACCTGTTGAATGCTACAGGAGTCCTCCAATGGCAAACTTAATTCTTCAAGGGGTTTGGAAAAATCTCAAATCTCCTCATGACATAGAAGACATTTCTCACATCTAGAATCATAGAATCACAGAATGGTTTGGGTTGGAAGGAATCTTAAAGATCACCCAGTTCCAACCCCCCTGCCCTGGGCAGGGACACCTCCCACCAGACCAGGTTGCTCCAAGCCCTGTCCAGCCTGGCCTTGAACCCCTCCAGGGATGGGGCAACATCTGCAGTGATGGGGCAGGGATCTAATCTAACAGTATCTTGGGGAAACAAAGTAATTATATTTTATGGCACCTTAGTGAGTAGCACAGCCTCTGCCCCCCCCGGCTTAAGCAGGGTGGGGAGCTGCACCTCAGCCAGGGACTTTTTGCGGGATGAAGACTGCAGGGTCGAGATGTCTCCTTTGGCATCAGACGGAGCGTAGCAGGAGCCAGCTGGAAGAATCCCAGGGGATGGCCTAAACGCTCGTGTGTTTTGCTGCACTTTGAGGCTTTTTTGATGCTTCTAAGAAGGAATGCAATTAGCTTTTCAATGATAAATAAATTAAAGATAGTTGATTTTGCCTTTCACACATTTGTTTTCTTTGCTTTCATAAGGGACTGCAGCCTGTTTGTGATTATCTTAGAAGTTTGAGAGAGTTGCTCTCACTTAGTGACAAATTCTCCCCTCTAGGCAGCACAAGAAGGTAAAAAAAGGAGAAAAGCAAAGATAGTGGGAACCTGGAAATGGACAGTGTGTCTGCAGGGAAGGGAAACCCCTTAGGACTCCTAGAGGTTTGGTTTGGATTCTGTCTGTTTATTTATGTAATTAGAGCATGCAGTTCCACAACAACGCAAAGAGGAATAAAAAGCCGCAACAGAAGAAGGAGAACCACAGAAAAGCACAGGTGAATAGGCTGGTTATCAAAGACTAGAGTAAAGCTGTTGTGGACCTTCAAAGCTGCAAGCTCAGGATGGCTTTGGCTCAGCAGATGGTGGTCACTGTCTGGTCTCCGGCATGGATGGGACTTGTCATCTCTTGCTCAGGTACCCAAACTCTGTGTGGAGACCTTCTCCACCACCTCCACGGGCAGCTGAGAGACAGGTTCCCGACCAGTCTGGGAGACCACTGGGGACCACACTTTAGAGAGTGTTACCCAGTGGTTTGTAATGTGAGACTTGATATTTGCCTTTATTTTGAACTTGGTAATTACTTTACAGCTTGGTGTTCATACCCATATAGGCAAACCCTTCCTACTGCTCCAGAGTTTCAGGTAATTCCAAGAGGTTGAAGGAGGAAGGAAGGAAGAAAGGGTTCTACTGCCACCAACTCGGAGCTACTAAGGCTAGAATTGTAGTATTTGGAGAAAATCTTTTGTTTCAGGACAGAAACTATCTGAAGAAAAAATGTTTAAAGTAGCAAGAGTTTGTACAAAAGAAAGAAAAAAATAGTTGTAAAAAGCAAAATGCAAGTAAAAAGAAAAAGTACTCTGCATAATCCAATTAAGAGTGAGTTTATTAAGGTCAGGGAAAAGTTTAGTAGTTTTATATTGAGAATTATACACGTGAGGAGTGTAAAAAAGAAAATTGTGCCTTTTTTCCTAACTCCTGAATGCAACGCAGTGCTTCTGCGGAAGGTCAGTCACCAGGAACTGATCCGGGCTGATAGAGAAAGGTCCACGACACGGCTGTACAAATAATTTCAGTAACATTATATATGACCGGTGGGAATGAGGCTGTTCCAGCTCTCTGTCTCCGTGCGTATTTCCATCATGCCCATCATTGCTATAGTTGGCGTGTGAGATCTAATCAAGTGCATTGCATTAAAGCGAGGAAATAGGGTGAGCACTAGCCCAGCCAGCGGGGCGTACCTAGGCAATCAGGACAGCCCGGCCGCCCTGAACTCAGACTTGATAAACTGCAAGAAGTGGAGAAATGTCATTTTTTTCCTTCCTAGATAAAGCCTTTGTCTTTGCGCTGTGTGAGTGCACAGAGCATCGAGCAGGTGGGGAAAGGGAGGACAACCAGAGCTCTTCCACCTGCCTGGGGCAGGAGGGATGGCCATGGACCATCTGCTTTGAACCCCACTATCACCCTGCAAGGGGGTTTGCTGGCTCTGAGAAAGGACCCATGTGGTGGGGTTGATTTTCCTCTCACTCACGCTGGAGTGGACTGGGCAGTGAGGCAGGTAACAGACAAGAAGCACTATGAGGAGATGTAATGAGAAGTCAGTTCTCCAAGAGGAGAACTGTGAGGAGAGCTGGCTGGGCTGGGTTCTGCAGAAGGAAATACTTCAAAGGTTATGGAAAAATGTCTTCTAGATGATGGTATGGAAAGTAAGCAAAGGGTAAGGTGGAATGTAAATTTGAGTTGTCCAGCATTGAATGGTCAGAAATAGTTGGAGTATCAGAAACAAGATGCCAGGCAACTGGAGAAGTTTGGACATCTGCTGATGCTGCCTCCTGAGGAAAAAAAAAAATCAGAAAAAGAGATTTAAAGAAAGAAAAAGGCGAGATTCCCATTGTCACAAAAAAACAGTCCCAATGTGCTTAACTCAGTCTTCCAGTCCCCTGGCCCATCGTGAGAGTGGGAGGAAGGAGCTTCTTATGGAGTTTGGGGAGCCATAGGACCGGGCCATGGGAAGTGCTCAAGTGCAGGACATGCGCCTGTTTGTCAGGCCTGTGGCGAGAACCTTGCCTGACATTAAGCAGAGGCAATAAGCTTGTAATGACCTAAATTCACTTAAAAAAAGCGAATTAGTGATGTATATATTCAGGTCAATATCACTTTCCCCAGGTTTCAATAATCGGATCAATTATCTGAATCCAATAAAATCTTATTAAAGAAATTCAGAATTATCTTTAAAATAGCTGGCCTTGTAGTCCCTGAGTAGGTTACAAAAACTGCTATGAAGAATTACTGTGACCTACTTTCTGGGCGGTACAGATATCATTATCATATCAGAGGTGCAGTCTGATAAGACTACACGACTTCTATCTCTTATTGAAGACAGCTTGGCATGGAATGAACGTGAAACTTTAATCTAGGTCCCCACATTAATTTTTCTTCATAAATATCAGCTGAAATTAAAGGCAGCAAAGCATTGCATATGAAAAAGAGTTTGTTTCATGAATTGCACAAGTTATAGCCAACAGCGTGATGAATATTGTAAAGTTTGTGGTGTGGGCATGAGTTATTGTTGTTGCAGATGAATTTGCTTTTTTACTTTACTTACTTTTGCACTTACTTCCCCCTTCCCACCCCAGTGTGAATGAGTACTTGAATCGCAAGGCGGAGGAGGAGCAAGACTGTTCTATTACAAGAGATAAAGGAAAACCTCCCAGCCCTGTCTCTGCTGGGTGAGATCTTTGGCTGTTGTATTGCTTCTGAGAGAATAGCTTTGCTAAAATTTGGGTGGAACCTCATGTTTGTAAGCTGTGGTCTGATAGGGCAGCAAGTGTGGATCCAGGCTGTGAGATGAGACTGTGCTGGGCAGGACTATCCCAATGGCACTCTGTGCCTCTGCGAGAGCAGCTCTTTTAGCATCTTTGATTCCTCTGAAGTAAACTTGGCCTCCACGCTGGGTGCATTTCAAAGTGGCGTTTGCTTAAGAGCTGTCCTTAGCTGCAGCGGGGCTGAACTTGGGAGTTATGAAAGACAGCGGGCATTTAACTGCGGTTGCAGCGGAGGCAGCGTGTTACCGACACAGCAGCTCCCTCTCAGGCAGAAGGACCACTGAAAATAGCAGTACCAGGCACCTGGGTGGTTGGTTTCACCTCCTTTCTGCCCTGTCCTGTGGTGCTTTCCACTGGCTGGTCCAGCTGTAGCCTGTTTTTGAAGATGATGTTCTCCTGGGAAGAGCATAGCTGTTCCCAACACAAATGGGAAGAAGCTGCTCTGAGCCATGCAAACACAGAGTCCCCCCTTTTCCAAGAGGTGAAGCGTGCGTCTATGAGGGGGAAGGTGGTACCTTCAGGTGAGGCCAGGATGGAACCAGTGGGAATGGCATCAGCAGCGCCATTGGATGGGTTTGCATCCCCTCCTGCCCAGCTCAGCCCATGCTCGCCCTCCTCCGTGCCTCTGGTAAAGCCCTCAACCCACCCGACCATCGCCTTGGATGCCACCCAACGCAGCACCACCGGCATGAGGAAAAGCAGGGAGCTTCAGCGGGATGGCCGGGGCCGGCTGAGGCAGTGAGGGAGGGGATGGAGCATTTTTTTCCACCCGTTAATTAGAAAGCGAAGGCGGTAGGAGCCCGCGCTGCTGTCTTTGGGAGCGCAGAGCCATGGCAGTCCCAGCTGCCATACACCAGCCCCGCTCGCGCAGCCTGGCCGACGACGGAGCCGGGCCCTCCTCCCTTCCCACCGGCGGGCTTTGATCTTCCCCCCATCAAACTGGCCCCGGCCTGGGAAGGATGGTGGGAGGCAGCCGGCGCCGCGGTAGTCGGTGGTGGCGTGTGGCTGAGGGCAGGCACCGCATCGCTGTGCGGAGCAGCCGGCCCCCGATCCACGGCCCGACATCAAGGCAGGGCCGACCCACTGGCGCTTTAATTAGGAGGCTGAAATTATAATATTGTGTTAAAGAACAAAGCGCCTCCAAAGGAAGAAGAAAAAAAAAAGTGCTGCGTATCTGACAAAGATAAATTGGATTATTCAAAATATTCCTGATGAAATGTTACATTTTGCGACTAATTATCAATCTGTTTTATCTCCAGACCAGCTGGGCATTTTTGTGCATGCAAGACCTGCCTCACCAATGATCTTAAGATG
The DNA here is from genome assembly GCA_013400135.1 of Rhinoptilus africanus. Taxonomy (NCBI): domain Eukaryota; kingdom Metazoa; phylum Chordata; class Aves; order Charadriiformes; family Glareolidae; genus Rhinoptilus; species Rhinoptilus africanus. Next base: position 938,568 of record VXBO01002530.1, on the reverse strand, counting down.
TCACTGTAGCGTTTACATCTTTTATTTCAAGATTTAAATAACTAGGAAGTAGCTAATGTAATTCACTGCTGAGAAGAAAGGCTAGTTAGTTGAATGCTTTCCAAAGTGATCTTCTCCTAATGAACTTCTTTGGACTGTGAGTAATGAGGCTTTATTCAAATAATGTTTAAGAAAGATTTTTATAATGTAATTTTTAAAGAAAGAGCAATATTTAATACATTTAAAATATCTTTATTAATCCTATACTGCCTCATGTAGCATTAAAGCATTGTGGAAAATTTGGTATTGCTCTTTCTGAATGCTGCTTTGGAGATTAACAGGTTGTAGTTGCAGTGGAGCTATAGAAACCAGGCAATTATTTCGTAAATGTTCAGCGATATCTTACAAATTACAGTCTGACATGATTACAGTGCCATTTTGCTGTAAAAGCATGTATTGTTTAAGTATATTTATATATCTTGGTAGTACATAACTCCCCTGATCCCTAGTCAGACACTGTACCTACCTACGCGCAGGGTGCTTTGCTGCCTCTCTTATGGCTTGCCATTTGGGACAGCTATGCCTAGATTAATCTACTGGAGGTGTCATTAAAATTTTCTTTTGTGTATGATTTTGTGGTAGTTTTCAGTCAGAATAAGAGAAAATACCTAATAGGTTCCCTCCGATAGAAGGTTTCCGCAATATTTTGCGTTCTTAGTGACGTTATGAAGTTCTGCTGGAAATATTCTGGCAAATATTGCTCTTACAGGACTGAGCTGACAGGGTGGCCACGAGAAACTAAAAAAAAATAAAATCAATTTCTGACATAAGCTTTGCCTAGCTGTTGCTAGGAAGAGACAACAATAAATGTATTTGAGCAACCTTTCCCCATTTTTGATTAACTAATGAAACGTAATCATTGGGCTGATCTCATCCTTCAAAAAGTACATATAGGAGCTTGACTGATACAATGTGTAATCATATATTTCTGAAGCTAGCTTTATTTACAGCAGATCAGCTCAAAAAGGATTCTTAATTCTAGAACTTTAATTTTTTTTTACTTTTATCCCCCAATAGTTAAATTTTGAACTCTATATTCAGCTTGTCAGAATTTTCCCAAAGTAGGAACTGAGTAAGGAAGCAGGATTTGATTTCTTGAGAAGGCTATCTTATTTTTTTTTCCCCTCCAGATAATTCTTTCTGGTTATTAAAGCAAGGGAAAATCCTGGTGGTCTTGCTCCTGTAAATAGTCCCTGCCCACGAAGCGTAGCGAGTGGGGAGCAATCTCTATCCATGAAAGAAAGGCCAGGGAGATGTATCTGCTCCTTTGGGCTGCTTGTCTGCAAAGTAGATGAGTGTCATCAGAGGACATGAGCTTCTGCTTCCACTTGACTCAGGCTGGAAAACAACTTGTTTCCTGCAGTGAGGTCAAAAAATGTGGAGAGTTCAGCTGGCAGCATGTGGAATAAAACCAAATCAGTTTGCTCAGCTCATCAGTGTTTCATCCCGTTTCTACAGAATAATTTGCGTCCTGACTACTAATCACATTAACTGCTCAGAACAGCTTCTGCTCCATGATATAAACAAACACTTTTTAACCAGGGTTTTCCTGAAGCTGCTCGCTACCTCCTCTGCCTTTCTATGTCCTACCAAGGCCTGATCCTGCAAAGAACCACGCGTCTCCTCAGAGCTGCCAGTCACGCTCGCCTTCTCCCAGAATTCCTGCCAGTTAAGAGTGGTCAGCACCTGGCAGGATTTGGCCCTTACTTTGCACAAAAAATCTCTTTCCATTTGAATGTTTCGTAATGTATGTTTAAATAGTCGCAGCTAGGAAAGAACTTTGATGAGGCAAAGGGGTAATTGGATTTTCTTGTTCTATAATTAAAAAGGTATATATTACATCCACATTAATACCAAAAGACTTCATCATGATCAATGTTATTACAATGAATACCAAAGGATTTAACAGTGATTGGCCACTTAGTTTAAAGGGTACCTGAAATCATTAAATTGTTTGCTGGAGGGCTTATGAAGGCCTACTGGATCGTTTGTGACTACATCTTTTTTTTACTACCGGCCCACAATGTAAGGTTTACTCTTACAAAGTAGGAGCAACAAGGTGATCATTTTCCTTTATTATTCCCTTATTGACTTCCAGTTAATTTTAATCTTTGCATTAACTGACCTCTATTAAGCGTGCCATGTATCTGATTACAGTGTTAAGGTTGGGACCGGAAAATGACCTATTGCACCACGTCAATTGTCCTTCACAGAAGCCCTTACTGTTAATCAAGAGAGGAAGATTAAAGGAGATCAGGACTACCAGCCTGAAGTGCATTTTGTGTTTGACTACACCTTTCTACCAGCGCATGTGTATTGTCCTAGAAAAAAACAACACATGGAAGGTGTTAGGAGCAGATTCTGCTCAAAGCTCAGCAGAGAGAATTTCTCAAGGTAAGGTTACCTATGAAACCTTATCTCTGCCCTTAAACATTTAAACAGATCTGCAAAATCCTAAATTAAGTTATCTCATACTGGCTTTGCAAAAACATAACCTATTTATTTTTTTTTATTTGCAATTTTCAAATGTTCATGTTTAATTTTGTTCGATTCTACATGGGTATAAATTATTTTAATTGTCTCTCAACGTGACTTGTTCACCCTCGGTCGTTAGATAGGTTGTGGTTGATTCTTCATCAGTACACGAATGTTTGTCCAGGCTTTGAGTTAGCTGTTCTTGGGGCATTGAGTAGAATTTGGGTTTGTAAAAATCCTCACGTGGAAGAAACAACACTAATTTTTGTCAGTTTATGCATTTAAAACAGGTTTTAGCAGGCCACCTTCCCACATAAGTGTAACTCAGAGTGTAAGAACGACTTGTTATGCATTCACGATGTGTGATTTTTTTAAAGTTGTGACCTTGTTGAAATCAAACCCGATTTTTGTCACAATGTTCAGTAACACATTGTTTGAGTGAACGTTAGTTTTCTGCTATACTTCACCTTACTACTCTCAGCTATTGCGGTGCTAGAGCGATTCCAAAGGAACTTTTTTTTATTGTCATGACAAAAATATACAGTATGAATAAATGAAAGCAGTATTGCTAACTCAGCTTATTGTGGTTATGCTCATATTAATAACCATAAGTGAAACTTATATGAATCCAGAGAAGGCCATGGAGACGCTGCAAGGGCTGGAGCCCCTCTGCTGTGGCGACAGGCTGAGAGAGCTGGGGGGGTTCAGCCTGGAGAAGAGAAGGCTCCAGGGAGACCTTAGAGCCCCTTCCAGTGCCTAAAGGGGCTCCAGGAAAGCTGGGGAGGGACTCTGGATCAGGGAGGGGAGCCACAGGATGAGGGGGGATGGTTTTACACTGAGAGAGGGGAGATTTAGATGAGATCTGAGGAAGAAATTCTTTCCTGTGAGGATGGTGAGCCCCTGGCCCAGGTTGCCCAGAGAAGCTGTGGCTGCCCCATCCCTGGAGGGGTTCAAGGCCAGGCTGGACGGGGCTTGGAGCAGCCTGGTCTGGTGGGAGGTGTCCCTGCCCAGGGCAGGGGGTGGAACTCGATAAGCTTTGAGATCCCTTCTATCCTAAACCATTCTATGATTCTATGATGCTTAAAATAACACTGATGTTTGCAAGGTTCTCACTTGTAAACAACACTGGTTCTGAGCAGACGATTGACTTTCTCCATTTCTTGACTTAACTCACTGTCAGTCCACTTCCAAAAATATCTTTGCAATCTGAGAGAATGTTACTGAAAAAGTGTGCAGCTGCAGCAAGCAAAAGTGATCGAAGAATGCATGAAAAAATATCTCAGTTCTAACACCTTCTCCACGTGAATCATGGTAGCAAAAAATTGTCAGGTCCTGAGCAGCAAAGGTGTCTATCAATAATCAGAATACTTTCAGTTGGTTGTGTGCCCAAGCATTCCTGCCTTTTACCGGAACAGAAGAGCTGGCTTTGCAGGTATCTTATCACTGACAAATGTTTTATTGAGCTGGAGTTATTGTTTTGAGGGCTTTTACAAAAAAGTTCTTAAGCTAATTCAAAAATCCACGCTTTTAGCTCTTCTGAAAGATTTTTGCATTCATAATAATGCTATTTATTATTCTTCAGCTCATTGGAAACACTTAGTAGATCACAAGGCAGAGGTAGCTGCTTTTGTTGCCTCTTGCAGGTGAGTGCATGAACATTTTCTGTGATGGAACTGGGAAATGTTACAGAGTGTTAGAACCCAGAGGAATGATAAATAGACATGTCAGTATTTAACACTAAGCAAAAGCATTTGAGACCAGATTGAACTAATTTTACTAGTAGTTAGTGTAATTAAATGTTTTCACCAGGATGGAAAGTCATGGTTTGATTTTGAAGTAATTTGCTTGACAAATATCAGATGTTAAAATAATTAAAGCTTAGCCATTTATATTTAATCTCAAGTGGATCCATGAAAACAAGCCTCTAAATTATATCAGATTCATATATTAATTGACTCATGGATTTTAAGACCAACAGGGACTATTATGGTCATTCCGTCTGGCCTTCTGCATAAGCGGTCATGGAATTCCACCAAGTAATTCATGCATTCAACTGCTATTTTTAGAGGAAATCCATACAAATTGAAAAGCTCACAGTGACTTCATAGCCTTTGTAATCTTATTACATAGAAAATCGGTAGAAATACAGAAGCTCTAGGTGAGCATAGAAAGATAACGTTTGCGTGGGTACAACTGTTCTGTAGTTATTCCCTAAACATTTGTGGTCCTGTTGAAGTGGTTTTTTTCATACTACTGAAAGGGAAAGTGTCAAAGTGTCTTTCCTGTTAGAGGCAAAATTAGGCTCTTTGTGCAATTCTGACAAAGTTATAAAAATGAGCTTGGTTTCCAGTCCACATTGTGTTTTGCTCGTTCACCCGATGTGGTGATAGCTCTGTTNTGGCAGAGCACTGGAACAAGCTGCCCAGGGAGGTGGTGGAGTCTCCGTCTCTGGAGATATTCAAAACCCGCCTGGACGCGTTCCTGTGTAACCTGCTCTAAGGTGGCCCTGCTCTGGCAGGGGGGTTGGACTAGATGATCTACTAAGGTCCCTTCCAACCCTAGGATTCTATGATTCTATGATTCTATGATCAATCACAGAACAACTTTGACTTGAAATGGATGTTTGACTTTGCTGTTTGTCAGACACCTGTGTTAGAAAGTCAGGTAAAGAATTTTACTGGATTACTGTTAAATTCAAATTAGTAGTTATAAAATGCAGTAGCATTAATTTATTTTTTTGATAAAACACACTGTTTTTCATATGGTAAATCCCAGTGACTCCAATTGGTCAAACTATACATTTTTTTGTACAGGTGTAATTTTGTTAAAAACTTAATTTTTTGGTATTTGATTCTCTTAGTATGTTTTGAAACTTTACAAAACAAATGTTCTGAAATTACTGTAGAAAAAATTCTAAGATTATTGTTGAAAGGTACATGCATATTGTGTCTAGAAAATATATATATGAATATATGCAAAAAAAGGACTGACTTCTCACTGAATATAATTATGTTACTAGACATAATGTTACTATAGTTTAAAAATTTTACGTCTTCTATTCTAAAAATCTCTTGGAAATGACTGCACCTTTGATGATCTACAGATGCAAAAAACCTGTGTCCTTGAATCTAATCAAGAAGGTAAGTTGGTGTTAAAGTCAGAGACTTGGTATGGTCAATGATTTGCTAGGTCAACTATTGCAGTATAAAATGTGGAACTGACTCTGGATAGATTAAATTAATAACTATATTGGTTACAAAAAACCCCCATTTTTCTAGCTAAGGAAATCGTCAGCTACTTTAGTAAGTGAGATGATCTTTTTGGAAGATCTACTTCAAAATTTTAAAATCCTCTCTTCCTTTTTTTCAGTATCCCCAGCCTGAACAAAGCTTCACAAGCTTGGACAGTTTGTTTTGCTTTCCTGGGAGCTTGTTGAGCTTAATTTCAGTGTAGGGAATCCCAAGAGCATTTAGCTTTTATAATCAATTCTATGTGTACTAGCTTATTCTTAATATAAAAATGACTGGTTGGCACATAATAATGTCAGTTTATTGGGATTCAGGTCAATAGTAGTATTTGTTCTCAAGATAGAAGAGTCACCTCCAAAACACTATGACATTCATTAATTTCATCGTTGTGCTTCATGCACACAGGCTTAACAGAATGGGACTAACTCAACTTGGAAATGCTTCTGCTGGATGGCTACATTCTATTCTGAAAATTAGTTTTATAATGTAAAGGTTGCTATCAACTTCGATTAGACACAAAAGTTGCACCACTCTTCACATCTTTAAGGGAAATTGAGAATGATTTTAAAAAATATGTGTTTAAGCATCTTTATGACTTAAATCCCAGCATGTGTATTTATATCTTTTAAGGCTCTGAGCATCTGTTCTTCCTCTTCTAAGATGTATAAACAAGTATGTCTTGGCTTTCCATAAAATATCCCTTATTTTTACTAGTCTAACAGATGCACTGCAGCCAATTACAAGTCATCTTTAAGGCAGTCAGCTTTGCTTGTTCTAATCAACTTGCTGGATGAACTGGAGCACCAAGGGATTGGCGAGAGTCGGGAACAGCATTTAGCACTTTACTGACCTTGAGTCCACCTTTTCAAAACTCCTTCTGGAACTAAGATTTTTTCCAGCCATTTTCAAGTGATTTCTTCCACTTTCTCCTGAGACTAAAACACTTGATTGACCCATGATGTTAAGCGAAATTCTTTCACTGGAAAAGAAAAATTGTTGGTAGTCCTAGACATGAAAATATATTTTTTTTGAGTGGTTATAATTAAAATCTTCAGAAAGTTTTCAGCATATCTGACATCACTCTAGACTACTTAACAACAGGTATTTTGTACGTTTTTGATTGTGAATGAAGATACAGAAGCAAACATGAAAGCATATCTACAAATAGTTAGATATTATTAGATATTGATATTGATAGATATTGAATTTTAAATGTATGATTTTTAGCTATATTTTAACCTTGTAGGTACCACAATTATCTATGTGTGATAGCACTTTCATTTGAGAGTTGATAATAACCGGGAAATGGTTACTGAGAACTTCTGAAATTACATCAAGTAGAAAATTAAGGGGTGTGAGAAGACTTTTTAAAGAAATAATAGCTTTTATATCTGAGATCATAGCAAATAATTTCTCAGCATTCCTTAGAAAGAATAGTGGAGCTGAAATTTGTACTATGTGTACACTTTTACTTGATAAATCTCTGGCTAAAGGTACCTACATGAAAACATGATTCCCTAAAGAGTTATGATGACTGTATTCTAAATCAGTTAACACAGGGAAAGTTTGTTTTTATTTCTAACAAGTCACAGTTATGTCTTATATTCCTGCTTAAACTTGGTAGACTTAGTGTGGCATTAAAAAAGTAATCGTCTTTCAGCTTTAAATTTAAAATCAGTCCATGCTGAATAAACTAAGTGGTAAAAATGACTCTCAGGATTGATCTGTTTTCTAATGCAGAAATTAGAATTACCGGTTTCCATATAGGAAAACAGAAAAAAAAAATGGAAAAAAAAGTTTTTTCGAAGTATTCAAAAGTACTTTTGAAATATTCAAAGGTTAACATTATTTTGAGGCATTTCCCTGTGAATTATTTTCCAAATGACATCATTAATCAATATAGAAGATATATACCAAATAAGAAATTCTACAACAGTAATTTTTGTAGTTGTAGTTGTACTATTGGTAATGATGTTTCACATTACCCTGCTAATTTACTCTCTCAATTCATTAGACAGGAAGTTTTTCTGTTGAAATATATCAGACCAAAAGTGCAGCTTAATCACACTGAAGCACAATTTGTAATCCTAAATTTGTTTTATGGAATTCTGGATCTTGAAAGGTTAAACTCTCTCTGTAAATTTCCTCTTGCTTCTCTTTAAAAATACTCCCCTGGCACAGAATTAGCTTTTGCTTGGTTTTCTGTGCAAAAAATTATGGACCCAACACTGAAATAAACAAAGTTTAGGAATAAACAAAGTTTAGGATGAACACTTGGGAAGAAGATATGTAGTAGGGCTTCATTTCTTGTAGAACTTGTATTTGCGACTCTGGTTTTGTTTACTCTGAATAGTTATCTTGGCTGGAGTAATTATTGATTGCTAGGTATTCATCCCCCCAAACATCTAAAGCCTATGGCTTGCCATTGGCCTCTGGGTACTAGTGAACCACGGTGTTAATTTTATTGGTCATAGGGATTTCCTCCTTCTGGTCACTTTTCCGTTGAAATAAACAGTGTAACACCTAGGACCCAGTTCAGACCTCAGCTGCACTGATAAGATCTCTTCTGCGGCACATAAAATGGGGTATGGCGTGTACAGTATATGTAATTTAATTTTACAGGCTGAACAGTTACTCTCTCTAATCCCCTTGCTCTGCTATGTCAGAAAGCAGAACTTGATGGTTTGCCTGGGTTTCCATGTTACAGGGGTGATGCTGTGTCAGTAAAACAAACAAGCAGATGAAAAAAAGGAAGCCATAAATTTGCAGAATAGTTATATGCTACAGGCGAGTTCATTGTGGTTGAGAGAAAGATGAGCTTTATATCTTAGGAGAAAATCCTATACGCATCCCAGCAATGGAATAGGATTCCAGTTTATGAACATGTGGTAGAAAAATTTGTGTAGCCTTTGGTATGTTGTTTAATCTAGTTGCTCATCTATAAAATGAGAATATTGATTCTTATCTCTCACCATCTCCAGTGAGGTTTTTAAGAGTATATATAAAGCACCTATAGATCAGTATACTCTACAGAGACCCTTTAGAAGTGCAAAGTACTTTTAAATGGTGCAGACGTATGCTGTGATGGTTTGTGTTTGAGGGTTAATTCACCTGACGATACTACACTTTTCATGGAGAGGATGCTTAGGGGCTCGCAAGACTGCCTTGCAATGGAGCTAGCAGCGCCTACTTGAAAACAGAGCTGGAAAAGTCAATTCAGCTATTGCTCAGGTTAAAGTGAAGATTGCATTGTTATACCTTTAGTTGTAATTCTGAGGACCACTCCAGTTGAATGTAGACTGTATTAATGTGCATCAGTTATCCATACACTGAGTCGGTCAATGACTACATTGATCCAGTCCTGTGTTTTCGTTCAGAGGATGCTACAATGAGCCAATAAAAATCATTAGGACTTGTGATATTGAAATCCTCTTGGTGCTGGCAGACATGGGGCTCACATTTCACATACCGTTGCAGCATCACAAGAGCAGTCATGCCTAGAATTTTGAGTTGAAGTTTTTGTTTACTTTTTGTTGAGTAAATCCATACTGTTTTGTTCCTTTCTTTTGCACTTTGGCCATTTCACCAAGATTGTGTCATGTATGCATGATGTCATCCATTTTCTCATGTGTTGAATGTGATACTGGGTATGACATTATACCAATTTCTTGTTTTGATACTTGATTTCTACTTATTGGGTGCCCTTGACAGAGGTCATAAAGACCACCCTTACTTCTGTCTACAGATTGAGAGTGCTGTAATGTATGACAGATTAGCATTTGCAAACTTGATTATAAAATTTATGCTTGAGCATTTCTGACAAAATCTGGAGCTTGCTGGTAAACCCAAAAGCTGTCTCTGAAGGTCTGACACACCTCTTCCAAAAACTTAGGATCTCGAGGTTATATGGTTTCCTCTTCTTGAGGACTCTGACCTTCTTAGAAGTTGTCAAAAACATTTTAGAGTTAGCCAAGATTTTTGAGCCCTCACTTTTTCCAAGAAGCTTTTGCAAATGTCAGAGTGTCTGGACACCTAATAGGCTTCCACAGTTGATATCTTGTTCATTAATAGTAGTAATTTCATCATTACAAAATTTTTTATGAGCCTTTCTACAGAGGGCAATGCAGAGTCATGGAGCAGAAAACAGTTCCAACCTAAGCATAAACAGTCTATTACAAGTAGAAAATACAAAGAAATTATGTGACACTCACTGGTTGACATTATAGAGGATGTTTTCAGCATCTGCAGCTTCATTTTGTCAAGTTCTTTTGTATTTTCATAAAGGGAGAAGGTGAATAATGACCTAGAAATGAAGAGTTGGAGGCAGAAATCAAAAAACATTAAAAAACCTGCAAGATTAATCTGGAGAATATGGCTAAGGAAGAAAGGGCAGAAGTGAAAACAGAGGGGAAATTGGAAGAGGAGAACACTCGCCCGGTCATGCAGGTAACATGCCCCACTAAATACACCAAGTAACATATGCTAATAAATCCGTGTGCGGGAAGGTGACTTGTCAACAGGTTGTTCCAATTTTCAAATAAGGTTTGTCCTTGCAGGTTTTCTTCACACCTCTCCTGATGGCTGCAGGATTAAAACTATAAAAAAGCAAGTCATAGAAAGAAATTGAAAAATGCCAACCCTCCCTCCAGCTTCAAGTTTCCTTTTGAAAAATTGCTAAAAAAAAAAGAAAAAAAAAAAGAAAAAAATCTCCTAAGAAGAACATCACTGACTCGAGGGATGGAAGAACTAGAGTATGGATGCTTTAGGAAATGTGTCAGGCTATTGGTAGGTTATGAGGTTATGGAGCTGATTCTGCTAATCTGGATATATTAGGTGGCAGTCTCTATGCTCTACCCTGCCTGAAAATGGCAAATATTCCTTTCATTTCCTGTAGTGGACCTGAAGACGTGTTACAAGGAAGGTTTTTCTAGATGATCCTGAGATAAAGCGAAACTTCATAAGAAAAGCTGTTCTTCATGGTAACTCCACTGCCAAACCAGGGACTTTCAGATAAAGTTTTGTTAACACGCTGTTAAGGAGCAAAATGTTATTGAAGGCGTTGTCGGTCAGGTGAAACACTAACCCAAAATCTTGACTGTTTGTTACCATTAAAGACCCCTTGGCACTTTTCAGGAGAGCAGAGGTGTGAGCCCTGGTGTCCTGGCCAAATTCCAGCTCGGGTAATTAAATTCTGCCTTCCTAAAATCCCCCCTGTAGTTTCAGCCGAGTACAGTATTCTTCATTTCCTCTCTGAAACTGCTGTACAGAATTGCTTTGTGCTGGTAAACAGCTGCCACATCTCACCCCAGAGGAATTGCTGCATTTCGGTACTGAAGCTCTCTTTTTCTCTCTCCCTTTCTCTCTCTCACACACACACGTACGACACGGTATTGCCCCGGAGCACCCACGAGCATCCCTTCTCGCCTGCAGTGGTGGAGGCAGAGAGTGTGCAAGGCTCAGTGAGCCAAGCTCTGTCTCTGAAAAACAGCCCTGGCCCGCATCCCCATCTCCTATTGCAATATTAGCAAGCCATTCTCGACTCTAGGAATTCAAACTAAAAATACCTCGCTATTTGTAAAGAGCTGGGGAGCTGAAGTGTTTTTGGTGCCGCTACCCTTGACTTCTAGATATTGGTCATATCTGGTAAATGGTTTCATTTTCTTTGCTGAGGAAGAAATCTTGAGTCCACTTCTACTGGGGCTTGTTAAGCTGTTGCCTTGGGGGCCAGTTGATCAGTTGTTAAGTAGTAAGCAGCTTTGGCAGTCAACAGGCACAGGATCCCCTGCAGCTACTCCAGCCTGCCTGTCCTATCATTCTTTATAGAGGTAGCAGAGTACTGTCTTAGAAGTGCAATAATGATAAAATACGAACAGATATTGTTCATTCAATTTTGCATGCGCTGGTATTTTAGGAAAGTGTGCGACATCGATACAGACATCCACACATGTATTTACTTGTCAATAGTGTCTGTGAAAGTCCTGCAGAGAATTTTTTTCCAATATTTTTTTATTATTATTATTATAGACCAGAAACAGTGGAAAAAACAACAGCCTGAGAGTTGTGTGAGCCATACCTGAATGCTCCTCAGCTGTTTGTCCTGGCTGTTATCAGCCAGCTTCAATTCACCATGAAAAACTATGAGAAAATATGGCAGGGATTCCAAAGTGTTTTTTTATTAGGCACTCCAGCAAAAATCAGGGCCAGGCCATGGAGAGCCATGCTTGGCGCAGGGCAAACCTAACACGCTTTTATCTGACAGCAAGGAAGTTCTGCGGTTGCAATGTCTTCTCCAGATTGTCATATCAAATAGTGCTTTCTTATTTACTCTCTAACGTGTTGTGACATACTTGCATGAAAGGTGTGATATATCCTAAGTATTGGGAGAAAAGGCCAGCTTTGCCATTTCTCTATCTCAAAAGCATTTCAGTGTTTGCAGAAATATTTGTTTATTAATCCATGTGCATGTTAAGAAATGTTGCCCATCTGATTTTCACTCGGCTAAATACACCAGGAATGATTCAAAGCAAGCTCGACAGATTTCTGCTTTTCAGATGCCAGTAGGGTTTTTTAAAATGTATTTTATGCTGAGGTTATTTTGTTTGGTTTTTTGGTTGACTGAATTACCTATATTCCTTGAAATGGTGCTTAGTAATTCTCAGCGACTGCAGAGATGCCTACTGGGAAGTGGTCAACTGATCACAACAAACCCCACTGACTCTGGGCTCTCCTACTGCTTTAACTCAATTGCACTTTCTTATCCAAAGCCACATCTCTTAGGAAAATCCCCGAAATGCTGTTTGCTGTGAAGCATGGTTTTAATATTATCACAGCTATTTGAAAAGACAAAAGATTAGAAAGACTGTTTGGTACTGAAGGAAGAAACAGTTTCAAGGGATGGATTTACTGAAAACAAGACTCATGTTTGCTGTTAATGTTTACTTCTTAGTCCATCTTCAGCTAAAACATTTCCCCCTTGATGCTGAATGTAACTTCTATGAATGTGAAAGGGGATGTCCATTCTTGATCTCTGACAGTCTGTAAATAATTACAGGCAAAATGGAAGCTTGGAAGGTTTTTTTTTTCGTTTTTGTCCTATATTGGTAATATATTGTTGGGATTCCAAGCTTGTTATAAAGTCAGATGGGTAAGTTTGGACATGATAATTAAAAACCAGATGGATGCTAAAGCAAGCTGGATGCTGGCTAAATCAAAGCCCCTAGTACTGATCCATAACAAAAGCACTTGTATCCTCAGGAAGGACTACCAAATATGGTTTTGCAGGGAGAGATACAATAGAAGTAGGCCATTGAGTCTAAACAGCTGATATTTGTCACATGTGTCATGACATATGGTAATGCATATATTGTTATCCATACTTGCCAAAAAGAGATCAGGCAACATTTTTAGAAGTGATTAGAAATCACCACAGTTCAGTTTCTGCATGCCCAACGTGAAGTCTACAGGAATGATGGGTTGAGCCCAATTCATTCCGCATGGGAAGGGCAAAGTTTAATGACGAGTGCCGCCTCCTGCAGGGTGGCACATGCCACAGGATTCTGCGTGTCTGCACACTTCTGCATATTTGCTGTTGGTTCCTCCAAAAATGACCTCTCCTCCTTCTCCTCTTCAACCACCTGCACTACAAAAGCTCCGATATCAGGTGGATAGGAAGGACTTGCAGGTAGATGGAAGTACTTTAATAAGAACAACTACAAATTAAAATAGTCAATGTCACTTTATGAGATGAGATCTTAATTTCTAAATTAGGATTGCTTTTTGCATCTTTCTGCCTTCTTCTGTAGTGGCTTTCTTCTGGAGCAGATTCTTTGTTAGGGGAAACCACAGCCATTTGTTCCTTGCCCCCTACAAGACCTCCAGCAGATCTATTAATACTCTGCTGCCAAATCATTCAGATGCCCTTTCTTAGGGCATCATTTTCCTTCTTTGTTTCCCTTTCCGAGATAAAAATTTCTTTCTAATTTTTAAGACAAAAACAAGCAAACAAGATTCCTCATGGCAGGAATCACAGTCTAGAAAGCAGCATCCTCTGCATGTTGGATCTTCAATACATCAAACGACAATGTTGGCATTGTTTTGAGAGGGTTAACTAAGATTAATGAGAAAAGAAACATGAAGCCATGGAGGATCAACATTACAAATCAATGACTGAATAAATTTAATGTGTATTCCAGCTGTACTTTACCTGGCATGAGACTGATTCTTAAGTGTGTATCTTTTATGCTTCTAAATAACCCACTAAGACAGGAACACTGCTTCTACTTTAATAATGCTTTATTTAAGGTTTATACAGTAGTCAATGTATTGATTTAGGAGGAATTTGTAGAATAAAAAAAGAATGTTTAATAAGGTACAAATAAACTCCTCTGGCTTTCTCCACTCCCTACCCTTAACATTTGCAATCTGCAACTTCTGTATTTTAATTCTGGAAAAAAAGAGTCACTAGAAAATAAAATCAGACTTGCTTGTCATCAACATTATTTTGAACCTTAGACTTTGTATGGATGAAGGAACTTCCCTGAAAGGTGAACTCTTTTAAATTGTATAGCTTTCTCTAACAACATTTGGTAACTTTTGAAAGCACGTCTTGTAGCAGCAGATGAAAAGAGATGCATATTTTATTTATTTATACCTAATTATTGCTTAGAGCTAGGAAATGCGACCTCTGTCTTTGCGAATTAGATCCTTTGTCGTTAAACTTCACAATAGAGATGGCTGGCTTTCTTCCTTTAATCAAAACACTATTACCTTTAAATTGCCTCTTAAAATTACCATTTGTCTAGCAAATCTGACGAAGTCGCTTACCTCCCGATAATTACACGTACAAAGCCAGCGACAAAAGGAGACCTTTTACATGTCTGAACGCTTTCGCAGTCCATCCTCATAATCAGATTCCAGAAATTGAACTTGCAGAAAGTTTGTGCTAGCCTTGTGGATTTTCATTTCAGATGTTGTCAACTCAAGGGCATTTGGACCAATCAATATCTGTCTGTCTTCTCGCACAGAGAAAGTTGGCTATTAGAAAAGAGAGGCTTACAGCAGGCTCAGCCAATACCATTAGCCCTAGCCTAAGGGCAGTTGTGTCCATGTGCCGGGGTAGGCACCTGCCCCCTCCCCTCCCCCACCATTAAGAAGGCCACTGGGGATGTCATTTGGACATAGCGGGCAAAGAGCACTTCTTTATTCTTTCTCTTTTTTACACCCAGACTTCACCAAAAATCAATAAATCTGTTCTTTGCTTATTTTCAGAACTTTACTTCAATATAAGCAAGGACTTTCCTTCCAGCTACAAACTCCAGTAGCACCAAGTCAGGGATTTTTTTTTTGTGTCTGTATTTTTTATTTTCCTTTCTCTGTTCCAATTTGAGAAATAATTGGAAATAATATCCACTGTTTCTTCTTTTCCCTGCTAAACATTTTTTTTAGAAGAAAGACCTTGATCTGCTGACTCTTTTCATGATTCAGCACTTGATTTTTCTCTCCTTGCTGTCCTTTTACTGCTAATGATTTTATATGATCAGGTAATGAAATTATATATTTATTTGTTTTCCAATGAACAAAGTTTGTATGAGGTTTTTCTACCTTCTGTGTCAAGGCACTATTAGCGATGCTGCTATTGATAATTCTTTAAATATGAAACCATCATCCTTCAATTTTAGGCATAGCAGGATTTCTGTTTCGGGGAGCCAGGTATGTATTCTGGGAAGGCATCAAGCCCATACTTTAACGTTGTGAGACTCTTTTTTGAAACAAACATTTTTTAATCTACTCTTTCTCTGCAATAATAAAGATAAATTAAGGGATGATTTTACTTGGTAACACAATGATCAAACCAAGTGGCAGTGGGCATAAATATGGAGCCTGGATATTAAGAAACCTGCAAGAAATGTAGGTAAATAGTCCCGGAGGGCTATTGACTGAGAAGACAATGACAGAGGACAAAAGGAAAGGACAAAAGCAGGAATGGACTTGATGTGGTTAGAGACAAATGCATTGTAGGGATGGTTCACCAAAAAATAAAAGAAGAAATGGTTTGGAAGGAAAATTTTAGGAATAAATCAATAAATCTTGAAGACAGAAAGCTTTTGTCCGAAACTAGTGGAGGGAACTAGTGGTAGTAATTTCATTTAGCTAATCTGTTAAGAGTTCATCTACAATGGGCTTTAATAGATACAAAAAACCTTGTCGTTTTGGCTATGAGAAGTCAAAATGGAAATAGTTCCTGAAAACAGGACTATCTCATCCTCTGACCAAAACGTCTGGTCACATAATGCAATCCATTGAAGGCTCAAGAGCTGTAAGTCTCAGGGCTGAGATAACATTTAATATTTTGATCTTAAAGAAAATAAATGACTTGTTAGGCAAATGCATCTTTTCCATTCTATGATTACATTGCCCTTGAACAATTTAGGAGCTTTGTTTAAATAAGAAGCCAAAGATTTGTCTCAAGTAACTTAGTGAAGCTCTATTAAAGTCAGCAAAGCTGCACTGGTGGACACCCACTGCGGACTTGGCCTGAAAACATCAACCGTGAGGAAAACTCAGCCAGGAAAGACCTTGCTGTATTCCTACAAATATAATATTTGGATGCTTAGGAAATACCACAGTATGAAGACTTCTTTTCTGTGCTGTGTCAGGCTTGAGCTGCAGAGATGGTAAAATGTGCAGAATTAAAAAGAAAGAGGTGGGGAGAGTCTTGTAAACCCCATGAAGTCAGAGGGGGGAAATGTTGGTTGGGTTGTGTTTCACTGAGGAAATTTGTCATTTTGTGGCTATTTCACTCTAATAGTAATCAAAAAATGTTGTTATTAAGTATTTTTCAAATGACCTGTGGGAACTTTATAAGGCTCAAAGCTTTCCATCACCCAGTCTCACAGGTAGTCTTGCAATAGGGGAAACGTGCTGAAAAGTTCAGCCAAGCTCCTCTTGCAGTAAATGTTGAGAAACTATGGCCAGTTGTGCTGTTTTGAGCCTGAATGTTTTAATTACCATTTTTACCTATTTTTAATCATCAGCAGGATGCTCCAAGTATGACAGTTGAGACCAGGAAACTCTCTCACCCCACCATGACTCACTGATTATGGATGTATTTCCATAAGGGAAGTGTATGGGAGGATCCTTGCGGCTGGATTCCCCAGGAGGTGTTAGGATGATGTTAGGATGCCAAGAGCAGAGCCAACGTTATCTGAGAGATGTCAGTAAGTAAGTAGGAAAAAGACTGTTTCCTTAGGAGGGGGTTTCCATGTGATCTGTGTATATGAAAAAGATTTTATGATAATATGGCCTAATTTCTAAAGTGTCTTTAAATTAGCATAATTTTGAGCTTTGGAGGTTTTTTCCTCTTTTTTTTTTTTTCCTCTAATCTGTACAAGGTTCAGGTTTTGGGTTCCTCTCACAATGTGGCAAGACTCATGCATTTTCAAGTGCTCATGCAGCAGTACTTGCTGCTTCATTGAAAATAATAGTACTGTGCTAAACAGCGTCATCTTGGGATCACTTATGGGATTCAGTGGTGTTTGAGAGGTGAAGGCTAGGATACTGTAAAGTGAAAACCTCCAGTGCAAAGAAAATAAGGTGCATTTCTTATAAATCCCTGAAATAGCTGCATTTCATTTAAGTGGTTGAAATGCATGTGGAAAAAAATATACCAGAAAAAATTTTATTTGCTGCCTAGGTTATAATGGCTTGGTAGGATGTTTTGAGACTGATGGGTAAAGGAATAAACTTCGTGGCTACTTAATCTCCAGAGCTGAAAATATTTCTTCATTTGAGCAAGGAAATTTGTTATGCTGCTGAGTGGTTATTCATTGTATGGATTATTATTTCAAGCTAGAGCAAGGTCTTTTATTTTTGATATTTAAATGGAAAGAAAAAATAAATAGCATGTCCTTTTCAAAGCAAACACTTCAAAATGACTAGTCAATACCAACTATTAAAAAAAAAAAAAGATAGATGCCTTAGCTGGACTCCCACATCATTAAACTCTGAGTAAGTTTTGTTGCGGAGCGGGATCCTACCCTTATACACCTGTCACGGCAAAAGATCTGAGTAAACCAATCACTTCTAAAACTGCTGGCTAAATGTCATTATGATCGCTGAGTTATTTGTTTTAGCTTTTTGGTAACATTGAGGTTTGTGCTCGTTTCCCTTTCTGTATTTGCTTTGGAAGGGGCATTTTGGACTAATTAGATTTTGGAGTTAACATCCATTATATGGGTAAATAGAGCAGGGTCCCAAGTAAGCCCAGTATAGACCCAGTGTCCTGCCAGTGCTGCGATGCTCATTTCCGCTTCGTTCTTCTGCAGGCTTTGATGAACTCTCTAAAGCACTCATGCCACTTACCTCAGACCAAAGAGATACAGCTGTGGAAAGAAATATCAAATGATTCAACAGCACTTGTTTCTAACTTGGATGTTACTTGCCAGTTCAGCTAAACCAATAAAAGCTGATTTCACATCGCAGACATGCATCTGTCCAAAGGCACAGCGTGTTGAACAAAAGGTATGAAATAAATTAGTGTATTACAAAACTGTAAAATATCTCTAAGAAAAAAGTCATCACAGAACTGTTCTTATTCTATTATTCACATTATCCTTTCAGAGAAACATAGTGCCAAAATGTTTCACTTAGGTGCCTTGAGATTTTTTTTTCTAAATGTATTTTGAAACTGGTCCTTCTGTACCATGGAGTTTGCTAATATATAGACAGGAATTTGGTTGTGACTTCTCTCGTTAAAAGAATAAAGGCATCTGAAAGTTTATCTATGTCCCTCTTAAGATCAAATATGTCCTAAAATTCAATAACAAAGAGTGTAGAAGTGGTTTAGAGCATTAGAAGAATCCATGAATGAAACCAAGATCCCACCTCTCAAACCTGAACAGTGCTTTGTGTTTTTGGGTATCTCATTTCACACGGGTAAGTGAGCTCTTAAGGCTGAAATATGAGCAGGACGAAAACACATACTTAACCAAATATCTTGACATAAAAACATTTGAAGAGGATGAGCACTCACTCAAAACATGCTATCTAGCTCTTGGCTTCATCTTGAGCTGGGAATCTTGTTTTTCCTCTGAAGCTTCTAAATCCAGCCTTGGCCTTGTCAATGAATCAGTGTCGCTGTAACACCTCTGCAGGCTCAGCAGACACGGTCCTCTCCTGCTCGTGTTGCATAGCTCATAGCAACAGAGTACTTCTGATTGGAAGAAATTTCAATAACCATGCAAATTAGAAAGTCCACTCAAACTGCTTATGAAGTCAAGTCTGTAGAAAATAAATGTCATGAATTTGCCACATAATTTGCTCATAGGTTCATATGAAGAAACAGCATAATGTCGCCTAAACCAAGTATGAATTCAAACTACATCAGGAAATTCGTATATACATCTTGGGATGTGCTTTAAAAATAGTGTGGCTTTTTTTTTTGCTAGGATACTTGGAAATTTCAGCATTAACAAGGCATGAGAGTAGGGACAGCTGAAGCAGCAGGGATGCAAACTCCCTCGTTTTGTTTTGCCAGACCGGTTCACTTTTTAACCGTGCATGCAACCATGGGCATGAACACATTTTTTTTTTTTGTGGGTTCCCCAGCGTCAACAGTTGAGCACATTAGTGTCACTTGTGGCTGCAGCATCCCTGGTGCGGGCGCCTGTCTAATGGACAGTGGTGGGAGCCGGCAGACATAAAACCCCTGAGCTGGAGCCCATCAGGCAGCGAGCGTCGGATGTGTCAGCTCCCGCTTCTCTGCAGAAAATGTTTCTTATCGTCTCCAGCCTCATTGCTCCCAGTGAGTGTGCATGCCAGCTTTAGTGCCTGCTCCACTTATTTCAGGTATTTTTTGTGTCAACATCCCGATAACAGTGTAAAGCCTTATTTTTTGCTGACAGTGGTAGGAAATATTCTTCATTTTTGACCAGATCCTGTCTTGCTTTAGTCTTGTTCAGGCAAAACTCT
Organism: Rhinoptilus africanus; assembly: GCA_013400135.1. Lineage (NCBI taxonomy): Eukaryota > Metazoa > Chordata > Aves > Charadriiformes > Glareolidae > Rhinoptilus > Rhinoptilus africanus. Next base: position 918,838 of record VXBO01002530.1, on the reverse strand, counting down.
GGTTGGAAAATCCCTGACTGGAACAAAGAATGTTAGATTCAGCCTTATTGCATATTAACACTGCAAAAAAATTAGAACTGTGAAGATTTTTTTAATAATCTGACCCATCATTGGTCTCTAAGGAACAAGAGGAATCCATGTCTTAGAATTTTTAAAGACCTAATAAATAATTTGCCATAACCACAGGGTACCATGGCATAATGGAGCTAAGGTAATATTTAATTTGCCTATTTACAACATTAAGTAAAATGTTGTTTCCTTTTTTTAAAATATATATTAGTATTTATTGTGATAAATATTTGAAATCTCACTGCTTGGTTCTCAACAGACCTTATCGGTGTGCTTTGGAGCCTCACACGGTTAAAATTATTCTATTATGCTATTAAAGCATAGAATGTGCAACATGCCATACACCTCAAGGCATTTCTCAGTTCATTTTTATCTTTTTGAATACCTGTAGCTTCCTTTCTGCACTAACATTTTTACTGCAAGCATTCCCTCGGATCTGCCAGTTAACTTTCCCTTGAAGCCCAGTGGCCTTCTCTGCTCTGGTGGTCACTCATCTTGCCCCTCTCAGATCTCGGAAGGGGGTAGCAAGCAACACAGTGAATGAAATATCAAGCAAATTCACATCAAATGGCAGCGTCACCTCCTCCAGGTAATAAACAGGCATCAGGTGTAAAAGTGTTCTGCCCCGTAACTCATTGTTCTCCTTGGCGGTTGCACGAGTCCCTCGCACTGATTGCGCCAAGGTGCCGACTTTGACCGGCTGTATATTCAAGCCTGACGAATTCGGAGCAGCTCCGTGCTCTCCTTTACCAGATTGCTGATGGTATGATTCTTAATTAGAAATGCAGCGCTATGTAGATGGTGGTAAGGGGGAAAGCAGAGGGGAAGAAAGGAACGGCAGAGAAGTAACTGTTTTGTTGATGCCTGTAGTCTCGGCTAAAATACAGCTCCTGCTGCATTTCTTCCAGCAGCACAAGCTGAATCTTTTCCCTCATTTGATACAGTGACCTCTCAAGTGCATCATTGCCCTGAGGGCTGAGGGCAGTCCAGCAACTGTTAAACCCCTTGGGTTGATAATCTTCTCCCACATTTGCCCTTAACACCAGACATACCACCATTAGCTACAGCTCCACTGGTGCTCATTAGAGCCGATCAATATAGACTAACATAAAGAATGCTGCTGTGCCTTCTGTTATTTTTCATTTACTGCAGATTTACAGACTTTCACCTACAATACAAGGCTTTGCTGCTGTACTATGTAAAAAAGAGGATTTGAGACCCAAAAAAAAAAAAAAGCCAGACAGTTTTTATTAGATTCCTAAATGTTGTTTATCTTGCTGCTCAAAATACCTTGTTACTAGAAAGTGTACAGAAGATGCTCTGTACAAAATTCTCTTTGGATTAAGTTACCGTAAAATTGCAACTTTTACAAATCACAGCGGATGCATCGATAAACAAAATCAGGCACATTTTAATATTAAAGAGTGTTTGAGCCTGTAAAGCCTGTGCAAATTCTTTCATGAACTTGGCCTGACATTTTTAAGCCCGCTGTTGGAGTCCATGCTCTTTGCAGTTGGATAGCGATTGTGTGGCCAGTTGAAGGTCTATATGTTGAAGGCATATATGTAGAGTGGCTACAGCACTGCATACTACCACCAGCAGGTGTTGCCAAAGATCATAGCAAGAACGGCAACAACAATTAACAAATATATCATTCTTTTTCCACATTTTATCCCAAAGAGTCTTTCAAATGATTCACATACCACCCATCACAATAGGAAAAAACTAACGAACTAACTAGATGAAAAGGTACAAAAATCGCCTAACATCTATTGGGCATTTTGCAAAGAATAATACACAAGTACTCAATTCAGTGGGAAGAATAAAATTTTTTACTTTTAATTTACATTTGGAGAAAAGGAAGGTCAAAACACTTCATGGGATTTACCAAAGGGCAATGAAATGTGAATATAAAAGTAGGAGTTTTCATGCTTTGTTCAGTTAGTTTGGTCATTCCAATTTGAAAGTACTTTTTAGGATATAAAGCAAGGATAATATAGGATCCAGCCAACTTCAGGAAAATTTTAATGAGATAAACCACACACATTTTATTCTGTATAAAGACAGATATTGCTTATCAAGGATAAATCTAGCCAGCCCAAGTACCAGGATGGCTAAATGGGTATATGGAACATTAAAAATACTGGCAACATGATAAATTCCAATGAATAAAGAGTAAAATAGCCTCATCTACACCAAGACTTTCCATATTGCTAGGACTTAAGGCCTCCTGTATCTTACTCAAAATGGTGGCTTAAAGAGTTCAACGTCAATTGCTGAACGAAAAGGAATTTCCAACTGTCTATTTGAGCTAAAGAAGTAGTATATGGTAAATTTTACCTGTTTTCATCAGGTACATCATTCAACAGTTTAACTTTTTCATAGTTCTCCAGTGCTATAGGCGATTAAATACTTCTGTTGAATAGCTTATTTATTCAAGACCTTTCTGAAGAGCTGAAAGTGTATGAGAATTTCATTTGTGAAACTAGGGATTTCTCCAAGTCCATTAAAGCACCTTTACTTACAGAACGACACAACTTCTCCAGATGCGTCCTTTGCTTTAGTGGACCTATTTGCATCTTAGGTATTACTTAGTGTGAGTAATGTGGTAGGACTGAGCCCTTGATGATAGGCTGATTAATGAAATCCGTTCTGCTGGGTGAACATAATGGAAAATGTGATTCTGTTGGCTTCTAAAGTCTGAAATTCATCTCCATGCAAACGACACACGTTTTATGTATGTCATAAGCCTTCTACTATTCTTCTGCTTAGATGGGGATTTCATCCGGTGAATGGAAGGGTGGTTGTTACATCCATTAATGTCGTTAAAATGTACCCAGTAAACCCATTGCTTATGACATTGCCTCAAGTTTGAATCTTCCCTTCAAGAAGAACTCAGATAGACTTGAGGAAAAATGATCAGTGAATCAAACCTAAAAAAAATGTTTTTGAGACAGCACGCCTTTTAGGAAAAAAAAAAATTGGTTTTAAGACTTTTAGTGAAAGAACACTGGCAAAATTGCTTGTTATATAACTTACTGAGCTAAAAAAGGGCAGATAATTTCTAATTTGCGACTTTCTCACTCAGCTTGCTGTTGTCAGTCGTCCTCATTCATAGTCTGCTAAATTAATGAGCTGTATGATCTGAGCTCCCCTGTTTATTTCCATGCAACTGTAAATTTTGCCCTTAAACTTCTGGTCAATTGGCTATGAGTTCCTTACTTCTCCCATGATGAAGACAGAAAAGAGCCATATTTTCCAAATCGTACTTCGTTTCTGTAGTTCTTTTCTGAATTCCCTCCAACTTTTCCAGCATTCACATTTCATAGCGCAGGATCCAAGAGGGGGCACATATCTCAGCAACGGGTTCACAAATCTTCCTGACAGCAGTAATAATTCCTCACCACGCCCCCTCGATAGTCCGTAATTTTCAATAATATCACAATACAGAGCTAACAGCCACTGTCCAATTGAGAGTAATATATCGTATGTTTTGATCAACAGGGAAAGGTTTTAAGGAACTTTCTCTTGTCAAAGCTGGATTTATATTTCAATCCCTAATTATTGACCAAGTTGGCACTTCATGCAACAATATCTTTGGCTGTAAATTAGCTGGTTTTAATGGTCTGCAGCAACGCTTTCGATATCCTCTTTAGTGCCAACTTTGAATGATGGAACTTGCTATAGATGCTGACACTTTTTATTCTTAAACTCCTAACGTGCAATATGTTCCCGTGAGTTTTAAAGGGTAAGATAAAATGTCAAAATTGTTCAAAAGTCTCATGTATATTTTTTACTTGGAAAGTTACATACTCAAAACTCTAATCAGTCCACCTGGATTTATGAAATCCCTTGTTATCATAGCGGTGTGAAAACTGGACTACAGATAAAGAAAATGGTATTTTTATAGAACGGTCCTCTGAGATGGGACTGCTCCTCTGTTGTCAATGTAGGCCAAAGTGCCAGTGGGAAGTGCAGTACATGACCTTAGTCAATTAGCAGGGTCTCCTTAATCTCTTGGGATTACTTTGATCTGCAATATCAAGTCTAACACCTTAATGAAATTTTACAGATAGTCACAGAAGACATCCATGTAGCGAAAAAACAATTTCATTTTATACCTAAACTCCTAACACATGCTTAATAAATCCCCAGAAGGGAAATAATAACTATAACCATATTCAACATAAATTTCTCTTTTTTTTTTTCACACTGTGTTTATGACTGAGAAAAACAAGATTATAATAGACGAGACTTTGCTTGTGAAAACAGAACAGATCAAGCTGCTGATTCACATTTTTTTTGAGGAAAACATGTTATTTGTTGCTGCTACATTTTAAATATCTTGAAATAAGACCAGTGTACCAAATCTTAGTTCTATTTGTTGTGTGAATATATTTCAGATATATGAAATTTCCGTAGCACTTCATTATCCTGATCTGTGTATTCAACCCTGCTCATTTTAAAATTCATGCCCATTCAAATCTTGTTTGTCACTCTAGTCTGAACAGTTTTGTTGGAGTTAATTGGACAACCTGTCCCATTGCTGATATAATTACTAAGTAACTGTGTGACAAAATTTTTTTGATCGTGGGTTAATTTTTCTTGCTGTTATTTTCTTTCCTCATTCAGACCATTTCACCTGAAGGGCTTGCAGGGTCCAGCTTGCAGAAATGCAGGAACATTTCAATGGGAATTTTTTTTTTCTGGGAAAAGGCTACAAGATTCCCTGCCCAGAACTGAAAACACTGCATGGATTTGCACTGTCTTGAGGAGAAAGGAGGGAGCAAAGGATGGGGTTTAATTAGGCCACAGCTTTATTAACTCAATTTATCTGAGAATTAAGCAGTGATAATTCACACCGTGGCTGCTGCCATCCTCACTGGTGGTGCGTGCTGCCACTGAGCCCATGTTGCTGAGTGTCCCTCAGGGCCGGGACGTGAATCCCAAGGTTTGACCTTCCCCTTCCTGTTGCTTCTTGCCTCCTCCGGCCTCGTTGGCCACGGAGCCCCAGCAAGGTCCCACTCTGCTCTTCCTGAGCTGCTCGTCAGGACATCCTGTTGTCAATCCTGGGGAGAAAGTCCTGCCTCTACCCTGATCCTCCAGCTTCCTAGCAAAATCCCAGACAGTTTCCAGCTGGGAATTAGATGATGGTTTTGGATGCCTGGTGGTGAAAGACCAGAGAAGAAACCACTCCAGCTGCTGCTGGGCACCTTGCCTGTGTTTTGGGGAGGAACCCAGCAGTGCTCAGGGGCACCTACTGCCCTGTGCGGTGGTGGTGGGGTCCTCGGTCCTTTGCAGGGACAGCCTACACAGGAAAGGGCTCAGGCAGAAGAGAGAGGGCAACTACAGTCTCCACAGATGTGCAGGGACAGTAGACCCATAGCAGCTAATTGGGTGGCGCCTATGAGTAAGATAAGGTGGACGTGATCATTTCTGCTGTAGCCACCAAACCACTGCACGAAAAGTGCAGCATTTTATTCTCTGCTGCTGCTGCTCACAGGGCAATCCCTCTGCTTATCTAAGGCATTTCACCAAAATCTCTTTTTCTTAGAGTCTGACCTGCAGTCTTGAGGCAAAACACAGACAGGCTTTAAGGGGGAATTTTGCTCAAGAGAGGGCTCCAGCACTCACCACTGCAGCTCAAGAACATGTAACATCTCTCCTGTTGCTCTACATACAGAACATATCTATGCATAATTAGATATGATTAGAGGAACCAGAGATGTTCAAGAGCTCTCTTTTATAAATTGCTTTTTGCAGTCAAATTAATGTTTATTGCTGAGTGTCTTGTGGTTTACGCCGACTCTGATTTGCACAGTTTTATACCGTTGTTTTGCTTGCTGTACTCATACGGCTGTATAGCAAAACTAAATCAGTTCTCCCCGTAGGCCCAACAAGTGAGCTTTCCAGTGTGCAGAATTCAATGGACAATCCCCATAACATTTTCTAGTTTTTAATGCATTCAGTAACTGTAAAAACCTCTTAAAATTGAACAAGGTTATAAAACTCGGCTCTATACAGATTCCCCTAATTAACATATGACAGATACATGCAGTCATTCCACTGTGCTCTCCTCCGGTAAGTGCTTAACATAACTATAAAACGGCTTCCACGAGGTAGCGCAGGCACTGGCTTTGTCTTTGCACACATCTGTTGCATTTTTTAAAGGAAAAATAAAGTTTTAATTTTTAAAATCTCAATTTTAATAATGCATGGAAAAAAACAACGGGTAAATTCTTCTTTATTTTCATCCAGGTCTCGTCTTACATCTCTTTCACTGTTTCCAAATGGTCTCAACGTACTGTCTGTGCCGTACATCATTCTGACCGCAGTGACATGCTCCCGGACACCAAGATAAGCAGTGCCAAATCCTGGCACCGATGGGTCAGTTCTGGCTGTGGTTTCCAGCAGCATCGCCATCGCTGCAAGCCCAGGCATTGGTGGGTTGTGGGTCTGGCTAAGAGGTTCTTGCCGAGGGCTGGCAGAAGAAGGTGGTCTATCTCTCTAAAAATATTTAAACTGTTGGGCAAAACTCACAAACCCAGTATTTAATGTCAACAGGAACTCCTCAAAAGCAAAATTACAAAAACATTAAAAGCTTAGAAGTCATGCACATAGTTGAGTGAATTAGGTGAGTTAGGATTGCAACCATGATTCTCAGTTCTTTTCTAAACAAACTTTTAATTAACTATTTATAGAATACTCAGTTTTCAGTTAATGGCCTGTATTTGAAATACGTTAGGCAAACTGTTTTTCAAAAATATTTATAGGCCTTTCAAAATGAATTAATTTTTAACCTTTTATGGTCTTCCTTTCCCACAAATATCCCCAAAGAAAACCTCTCAGAGGAATTCTCATGGAAAAATGGATTTGAAGTGGGTGCTCAAGAAAGTGTGAAAAAGTAAACAGAGAACATCTAAGTAAGAATGTTATTTTTAACCAATTTAGCTATTATAGTCTGATAATTTGAATTGTTTTAACTAGTCAATGCTTTTTTTTTTAATCAGATGCATCAAAAATCTATCTTGATAATATAATTTGCCTTGTATTTCTAGGCTTCAGATGAGTACTTGGCTACGTGTGAGGTCTCACAAACGTAGAGACTGAGATGGTTCTTGCTCTGGATTTTCACATTTGAAGAGACAGTGTAGGGAAAGGGTGGGAGGGGGAGGAAATAACACCATCCTCACTTTACCAACAGAGAACTGAGTGTTTTAAAGATCAAGTAATTTATGCCAAAAAAATTTAAGACAGATTTTTGAAGCCCTGTTCATTGTTTTAACCTTAAGATCACACTTCGGAAGTGATTTGGCTGAGAGCACATTTAAAATATGTTGTGAAGAAATTTGATATTTTCTCTAGAATTTGCTATTTTGTTCCATGAAAAGTAGCACCTGTTCCCTGTGCTGTGCAGCAGTAACATCAGGTTTCTGTGTGCTGTAGCCCTCCGGAAAATGCAAGAAAGGAGTTTATTTGCGATGAGCCGGGTGATCGACTCCTGCAAACTGGAGTTGCGAAGGGAAACCTGAATGTCTGAAAAATCCTAAATGAGATAGTGAGTGGTGGAGTCCAAGAGAAGCAAACTCAAGCTTGGCAAAATAGCACAAAGCAGTGAAATAAGAATATATATCTCCCCCCACCCAGAGCGATGCTGCCGTGCCGAGGCATGGAGCATTATTTCCTCATGCACTTTCCAGGGTCCTGCGTGATGAGACCCAGATGGGAGATGGCAAAGCTCTCCTTAATGACTGCTGATGTTTTCCTGCCCATAGCCTAATAGAAGCAGACAGCAAAGATTCTTATCTTATCACGAGAAGCCTGACAGCACAGTATTTATCTTGATGCCAGGATTATTTTGTTATAGACTCTAAAAACACGATCCAAAAATTACTCCGATTCATATGGTGTTTTCTTATGCCTGAATGCTAGTACATTTTGGTTGTACAGGTAAGTCCCATATGCGTTTTTAATTTAGAACAATCTCACATAACAATAAGAAAGCTTTCAAATCTAAATATGTGAAATCTCTGTACATAGGATTAAAAAAATCTATATTCATTGAGGGAGAGGAGAAGGAAAAGATTACAAAAGACCAAAAGCTCTGGGGTTCAAGCTAATTTTTCATCTTTTCCATGGGGAAAACCACTGGTAAATGTTAAGAAACACCTTTCAAGAACCTTTAATTTGTTTTTCACTCTCCCAGATATAGATTTTCTCCTTCCCATTTAAGTAAAAAAAAAATTCCTGTGGGTTTGTAGAGTCATTTGAGAAAAAAAAATATATTTGTATAATATTACATACTTTCTAACATAGCTTTGATTATGCTGTCAGATCAGCCTAGGCAGAATTTGACTTGTAGCCAGGTCGACTAACTTTCATTATCTTCTCAGAAGGTATTTGTTCCTGTAGATCACACAAATCACTTGCAGGATCAGATCCTTATTCCAAAATCTTGGTTTCATTGTGGTCAGTGGCAAAATCCCTATTGACCCAGCGTGGGTCAGGATGTTGCCATAAATATCTAGTCTTTTGAAGTTAGCGGGAGCAGGATTAGGTCATTTTATGTTTATTGTAGCCTGTGATGTCGCAGTTCTACAATTGGTTTTGCTGATGACTTGCCATTTAGTTCAAGCAGATACAAATGGATCTAGCCCTGCTTAACAGTAAAATGCAGAAAAAGAATTAGAACTAGAGTTTAACCCTATGTTTTAGAGAGGTCCTAGATCAATAGAGGTCTGAATATGCTTTTGTAGGTACACAACATATATATAATGTGTATAAACACATAGACATGTGTTTGCGTATGTGAGTGCATAAGCACCCTGTAATGAAGAATTTTATTAATAATACCAGGGATTTAAGGAAATGTTTGATAACTTGCCTCTTCTAGTTATAATTTATACTCATTAATATGAGTGCATGTATGTGTATATATATAAACCTAAAGTTTAAACTCAAAAATAAGTTAGCATCCAAAGCATTCTTTGAATATCTGTTCAGAAAGGTAGGTCTTATAGTCTCCATTTTACAGATGTGAAAACTGAGGCAAATTGACAAAAGAGGTTGATGACGATGGGCTGTTGCCAGCTTTAGAGACAAGAAATTGCCCATGGAACCCTAAGTGGTGAAACAGGGATTCTGAATGCTTTGACACTCATCAATCACTACTCAGTGCTGGTGTTTCAAAGTGCTCTGCTACAACTGGCTGTGTTTTATATTCAGTCAGAAATTGCCATTCCTGTAGAATTCAGCTGTAAAGCTTCAGTTGGTGTAGCAAGTGTGAAATTGCATAGAAGTTATGGTAGACTTAAATAATAACAGCATTTGCCTCCAGCCCCAAAGTTACGACTATGTGTATGTGGACAGGCCTGTTTGTCCTTGCAAATTGCTATCACCTACTCTCTGCTACAGGAGGGTACAGGCATGCATGTAGAATGGTGTGTATTTCAATATCTAAGATTGAATCTCATTAAAAGAACTTCCTATATCATTTATCAAAGCAAGTCAGAAGGAGGTTCAGGGCAGACCACAGTAGCCAATGACTCCCAGTCTTAATTTTGTAACATTAGTTAATATAGTTTCTGTTATACAATGTGCAATTTCTTTTCAGCACTACATGTCTTAAACACATGTGAAATGAAAATAAAATATTATTTCCATTAAATGAGGTGCTTTTCTTTCAATTTACATACCATGGACAAAGTCTTGGCGTCCACGTTAATGAGTTCCACTTGGATATTTGGAAGTTGCCCTTAACTTGGCTTTGGTCTCCAGAACTGATCCACGCAAGTATTTGCAGGTGTGTGAGAAAATAAGCTTTACATTTAATGAGTCGTACACTGCATTTATTATTCTCATCTGTCCATGTCCATATCTGGAAAAATATTCATCCCATAAATGCTATTGTGGCTGGGACGTTGAGTGGGAATTACACTGGGTGACAGTGGTTCTCATGCATGGGGCCAGCAAAAGGTCCACTGGCCACTTTGGAGCATGATGTGGGGCACAAATAGGATTTAAGCATGACAAAAACCTTGCGTTGGCATCCTGTGCAATCGCTCGTGTTGGCTGGAGCTAGCTAGGAAGGCAAGACATACTTTGATTTGCAGTAGTATAATCTTACAGCATGACTGTTAATGTCACACGTTGTCAACAGCACCTAAAAACACTGAAGAATGCAAAGTACAGATGGGTATTGCAATGGCACACTAGGTGATTCGAAAAACCATCCTATAAACTTTGAGCACGAGATCGCAAAGTCAGGCTTGGGTATATGCTTCCATTCATTTTCTTTGATATATTTTTTTGATACTTGGTTGGGTTTTGAGTTAGGAATGCCATTTATATGAATACTCATTACAATTTTTTTTGGTAGAGATTTCTTGGAAGGGTTTTAAAAGTACAGCTAAACCAAGAAAATAAACCTCAAGCAAGAACTTCTTCATGCCTGAAATTATGCCACCAGTGAAGTCAGTGGCAAAACTATGGACCTCAAGTTGTGTAGGATTTGACCTCTGGGCTTTGACGCCGTGTTGGCAAGAAAGAATAAATAAATCCCACAAAATGATATATGAACTTCATAATGTGTGCTTCACTTCTTCGACAGGCTATACAATAAAATATCCCAAAAATCTGGCAATGGATTTCTCTAATGAGCTAATTTGTAGTCAAGCCAGTTCAGTACATGTTTTAAACACACTGAATAAGCTGAGAAATAGAAAACTGTCAGCAGTGTGTATTTTAAGGGCTTGGACCAAAACTTTTCAATGGCAAAGTGCATTGGATCAAGCCCTAATAAGCTGATCAATTAGAAACCAGGTTTCTTCAAAAGCTGGTCTTGCTTTACTCTTTGCATGAGATTTGCTGTAATGCCAAATTTTTACCGTACAAAGCACAGGTCTTCCAGATCTGGTAAGTTGTTTTTATTATCAAAAATAACTGTAAAAAAATATTTTTTTGCTCTCTGTGTTTCTTGCCTGCAGAAAGATTAACAGGTTTTGTTCTGATTAAAACTGAAGGTAAAATAGGGAAAACTTAGGCTAAATTGGCTTGGTTGAAAAAATTAAGTGACTGATGAGAATATGATAATGCCCCAAACCATCGAAAACCATTTCTGCAACCTCTTTTATAAACAGTCTTACTAAGATCGATTCTTTCCATTCAAGGCAGCTTGTGGCAACCATTTTCCCAAGCAGCCTTTGCATCTGCTGGTTTATCCAGAGCATCTCTGTGTGTACTTGCTCTCTGGAAGGCTCTCTGGGGCTCTTCCCACTTTTAATTCCCTGTTGACAGGTATCAGAAACTCTCCCGTCCTCACCACTCTCACAAATTCTGTGTGTGCCGGTCAGAGGAGCTGCGAGATGAGAGTCCGACCTCCTCCCTGTACTCCCCCAGCACAGTCTGCTAATGGAGCAGCAAGGGACCAAGCCCAATCTATCTCTAGATTACACCAGCATCCCCAAGAAAGTCTCTGTGAAAGAAGCTGAGCTCCTGGAGCTGTGCCTGGCTCCTCCGCACCAGCCCCCTAGCTCTTACCTCGTGCCCTCGTGACAAAACAGGGGGGAAAGGTTGGATCCGTCTTGGAAAAAGTAATCAGTTGTGGTAAAAGAAAGCCAAAGCTGGTGTTAGGTTTAACCCCCTCAAATCGTTACTGCAGGTGGAAGATTGCCAAAAGCTGCATCACCTGGATGTTTCTATGTTTCTGTGTTGGAGATGGACATGCTGGAGGGTTTTTAACCCAACACGGGCATGCTCATGGGGATGGGGTTGGGGAATGACTCATGCCCTTTGTGGCAGAAGCAGAAAAACTCAGGAGCCCTGTGGGTGGCCATGCATTTACCTACAAGGCAACGTGGGTCCTGCTCCCAAGAGGAAGGCTCGGACCATTTCCCTTCGCAAGCTATAAATGTTTCATGTGTCGTGTTAAAATTACGTATGTTTCTAGGACATATTCACTCCTCAAAGACAGGTGGATGGCATATGTGCTTGTGAGTTGTTCTTCTTTTACAACTACATATTTATGTTTGAAATCTGGGGATACGTTACCTTCTCCTTCATACATATTCAATTTAGAACTCAGCCAGGTGGTGTAAGAAGGACAAGGAAGTAAATATAATAATATGACATATTTATTTTGGGTTTTTTTATGTGTTTGTGATACTGCAATGTTGTATGTACTTTTCTATATCTGTTTGCTATTTTTCCCAATGTTTCGCAGTAAGTTTGCTAAGTTTGGATAATCATACATCTTTCTGGAGATTGAAAATTACCGATTTCCGTTGTCTGAGCTGTATCCTGACATTTGTAGTTTCTGTGTTAGTGGTGCCTTTTCCTACCTTACCATGACATTCTATTTAAACTATTAGATATGCTTTCGCTTATTTTTTTTCCCTTAATTCACATTGCACTCCCAGCCTTTAGATTTCACCTGCATTCCATGTTTATCCCAATTACTTTCTTCTTGTCCTTTTGCATATTATTTCCATCTGTGATTTTTCTGCTTTTGCTGCTGCTGTTGTAGGCACCAGGCTGGTCACCTCTCAACTTCCAGTTGCGTGCAGGAGAGGAGTTTCTCCGGAAGCAATATATGGAAGAGCAGCTGCCAAGCCTGGGAGTCCGGGGGCTCTTGCTGTACCTCTGGGTGTTGGAAACCTTTGAGGCAGAAGCAGCACTGGGTCTTGCCCGGGGAATTGCCACCCGCAAGGCAACGGGAGCAGCTTTTAAACGTGCCGCAGTCTTTAGCACCATGAGCAGGTCAATATGGGACTTTTCATCCTGGGAAGGTTTTGCTCATAACCAGGTTTTGGGGTTATTTTTGAGAGATGCTGTAATTCAGACAGGCACTGATTCACCAAAACCCTTGACCTTTGGTGCTCACAGTGTCAGACCTGACAATCGTTGCTGCTCTTCCTGGCCTTAAAACCTATGAAATGGCATCTCCCACTGGAAAATCCTGGTTTAGGCAGTATGTAATGCTGTTTCTTCATGCACGAAGGCTCCTTCTTCTCTTTAGACCATGCAGCAGATCCTGTGTCCCGAGCAGCGTGACTTGGTACAAAGCTCTGTGATTCCACCTTGCTGAGATGCTGAGCCGGGACATAAATGTGAGACCAAAAATGAAGTTATCTGTCAGTCGACCTCCTCGTATTAAATGACTTGGGATGGAGCTTGAGGCACACACTGTAGCTGGAGGTGTCTGGGTGCAAGGCCAGTAAGTATGCCAGGACCGGCATTCCCCTGTTATTTGCCCGGTTTAAACATTCCAGACCAACCAGCTGACAAAATACTTGGACTGGAGCAGCAGCACAGCTCAGCTGTGTGACAACCAGAGAAGATTTTCTGGTGTTGGTCTTTTTTATTCTGTTGGCCATGGTTTTTTTCCCCCAGAAGCAAAACTGGCCCCCCAACAAATCTGTCGCAGGGTACATTACAAAGCCAGGAAGATTAAAAAGAGCAAAAGGAAAGCCAAATTGCTTGCAGAAAGGAAGATTGCTTGGCTTTTTTATTTGCCGTGGGAAGGCAGAGCTCTCCGTGCTGTAAGTGATTCTTGGTTTGAGGACAAGCGATGCAAAGATTGCCAGAAAGGAGTTTGTGGACTGAAATTTTTTTTTTTTTTTTGAATCCTGCTAATTGTAAAAGCTGCATCCCTGGAAGGTGGCAGAAAGGCTTCCAAAGTTCACTGACTTACCAACCCTGACAGTGATTCTCCTGATAATGGCACTGCAGATCCACAGTGGCAAAGCCTAATTGACAAAGATCAAAATCTAATTTGGATAACACCAGGAGCCGAGGGGGTCATGCTCCAAATAGTGCTTGTGCCACAACCAGCAGTGTTTGTCATTTCATGGGGAAAATGCAAAAAAGATCATTTCAGGTCCCCAAGTGAGGAAGATGCCAATAATATTGAAAAGCCTAGGCAGGAAGAAGGCTTGCTCCTGAGGGTGCAATTACTGTGGCTGTGATGTGAAATGATAAAAAATATTAAGTAGATTTTAATGTTGTAACAAAGGGTGGCCCTGCACTGTGCATGAATAGGAAAGGAAGATCCTTTGGGCACCTAGACGAAAAATAATACAACCGTAGCTATTAGCAGAGCCTTTCGTGCCAGCATCTATCCCGTGCGTCACTGGGATGAGTATTTCCTTACCTGGAATATAGGTCACTTTTCCTTGTAAGAAGCAGGCATCTCATTGCTATTATTATCTATTAATTTTTTGAAAGGAGCTAGCCTAATCTGGCCCGTGGCTTGAAATTTAAAAAAAAAAAAAAAATGCTGAGAGTCTTTGTACTAGCATTTTACTGTTTTCTGGGGTAAAAGGCCATGGACAGTGTGTTCCATCAGCTGTGCCCTGGATCTGGTCTGACTCCAACAAATTGGGTAGGAGATGAAAGGCTGACATTCACAGAGAATTCCTGAAGTATTTTTACGTGCATTTCAAGGGCTTTCCCCCCAGAAAGGTCTAAATAAGATAGCAGAAAATCCTATAAGATCCCTTTTCATACTCACTGTCATTTGCTGTCAATAAAAATAATTTTTAAGTAAATCTTGCAGCCCACTTTTTAAGGGGACAAAGCCATATTTGACTTGTCCGCTTACCCTCTTCCAGCTTCTGTGGGATTTCACTCGCTCCTCGCCTCTGTCAGATTTCACTTTCCCATCTATAATTTGCAAACGACGACAGCAGAAGACAAACAATTTCAAGGCCTTCTTTTATGTTGGGACTGAATTCATGTGTGTGGTGCAACTCAGCAAAGGTAGCTCCTGGCCTTTGGGGCTGTAGAGTGCATGATGGTTGTAAAGTGTATGATAAGAAGCTTTTAAAAGGAGATTTTCATGAATAAAGGAAAATGACTTCATAACGGACAGCAAGAAGAAGGATACTGAGAGGAAAACTGGGCCTGAGCTGCAAGGTAACCCGGGCTCCAGGGTGGTGATCCATTTATTTTCCAATTTGAGCTTGAATGGATGGAATGAAAGGATTTAGTGAGGTTTCTAAAGCCCTTAAGTGACTTAGGAGCATGACGTCCATTGACTCAGCTTTGCAAATGCAGGAATGAGTTCAGAACACAAACCCCGGCACGTTCATGTTCTGAAGCAACTTAGGTCCTTTGGAAAACACAATCCTGTTCTAATGCTTTATAGAAAAAATAAATACTACTAATAAAAATTAAAGCAAAGAGGTTCACGCGCCTACTTTGGCAGCGTGAAACTATTTAGAGGCTGAATGAAAGGACAGCAATGAAATGATTCCTGCCACTGTCTGGCACTCTTAGTTTTGGTAATACTTCAGTTTTGCAGCGATTTGGCAAACCTCTTGTAAACAGTCCAACAATGCTTCAGCGAAGCCTTTGGAGAGCAGCAATGTGTACAGCGCATTAATTTGGCATGTTTAGCAGCCCAGGTCTAGCTCAACACAGAGGCAGCATAAAGACTTCTTATACTTACTGTTCCCGGTCAGAGGTTAAAGTCATTGGCAGGCAACGGTGAAAAAATGGCGATACCGCACGCTATCCGATCCAAGGGATGGCGTCTCCCCATGCCGACCAACACCAACACTAAGAAAGGGAGGGAAAGCAGAGGTTTAGCTCTTCCTTTTCATGATCTGTGTGTTTTTTCTCATTTTAGTTTCTCATGAACCAGAGGGTGGTGGTCTGGACAGCACAGGTTGGTGAAAGGCGGGAGGTGGATGCTCAGTGTGACCTAGCGTTCGTCGTGCTCAGCAGAGTACCGGTGAGACTTGAAGATTCTTTTCATGACAAAAAAATGAATGATTTTTATAGTCTCAGAGGTGAAATCAAACCAATCCCATTAATTTCAATTAAAATGTTACCTGTCTCAAGCTATCTCTTTTTTTCACCCTCAAAGACTGTTTAGGGATGGGAAAAATGAAATATTAATGCATTCTATAAATAATACGTGTGAGGTCCATGGGGACACAGAACCCCCACATCATTAGTTAAATTGATCTTCCTCCTAGATTTTGCAGGAAATCGGGGGGTTGTGTGGTTTAGTTTTCAGGAAAAGTGGTCAAACCTGGGTCTGAACTGCTGAGTATTAGATATGGAGCTGAGGTTTTGCCTGCTCTTCCTTATTTATGGCCATTTTACATGTTGTCTCATGTCAGAAGTTTCAGGAGGCGCTCTGGTCGTCTGCACGGCGACTCTTACTCATGCAATGAATTCTGCTGTGGTGTTTTAATGTATAAGGAATTGCAGGATTGTGACCTTTAATAGGAAATAAGGATCAAAGCACAATTTGTTTCCACTGCAGCTAATTGCCTGCATATCACAATTATAACGTGGTTTCTGTAATTCTCTTTCTCAGTGTTTGAAAGCCAAATTTTTGACTGATACTTATCAACATTTTAAACATACATGACCATCACATGGTACGAGTAGCTTCAAACAAAGCAGGAGCTTCACCTGATTTCTGCAGGAGCCGTCAGGGGGTAGCTCAGCATGTTTCAGCTCCCTCTCGAAAATAAAGCACTCCCTCCTTCCTCCAAATGTAGCAGAGCAGCTGCTAAATCTAGCAATCTTTTTCCCTTTTTTACTTTTTTTTTAATTATTATTTTTGTAATAACATAAAGTCACTGCATGAGCAACCAGCAGTGTTTATTAATAGAGATCTCCAATTTTGGAGTCTTTGGTAAATTGAGAACATACTGAGAAAGAATCTTATCGCTCAAATCGTAGGAAATCCATTTCCAAGTTGTCTGTTTTTCATCAAATTAAAATTAGTTTCATGGGAATATGAGAAGGTTTTTATAATTAGATAATGGAAATTTGCCTAGGTTATCTTCCACTTATTTGGATGTAACATAAATAACAAGAATGTCACATCATGCCCGTATTTACTCATCTAACTCAGCACAAATCCTGGGTCAAGTAAAAAAAGATTTGAAAACATTTTAGTGCTTGTTGCTTAGAGACCATTTTTAACCACTGGAAGGATCTCACTTGAATCCATGATTGCACAGTAAAAAATCCGAAAATTGTCTCAAACTCTTTGCTCCGGTAAAACATTCCCAAGAGTCATCCATCGAGCAAATGAGTGACGTTCCCCTTCCCAAGCCGATACAGAAATGGGATGGGGGTCATTTGGTTGTATTTCTCCTTTTCAATTATATCTAGTTAGAAATAAGTAACTCTTGGTTTTGAAACTTTTTATTTTAAGCGTTGTGATAATCACTGTTCTCTGCCCTATCCGTGCCAGTAATGAATATTGAACCTGGATGGTTTTGGTGAAAATCCTTGAGGTCTGGAGCCCTTCCCATGGCTGAGAGGTTCCGGCGATGTCTCCTCAAAGGATTTATGACAATTATTTCCATACAAACTGCAAAGTGAGGGAGTTTGAAGCCAGACCAATGTCAGAGGGTATTAAAGGGAATGTGGGTGATGCTGATAGAGAACCAAAACAGTGCTTTCAGGTACGGTTTTATTTTTTTACCCAAATAATAACATAGAGATGAAGGGACGAGTTCTGCTGTTGGGGAGGCACAAGGGCAGAACTCTGAATGAGCTGCAGGTCAGTGCTCGGTGAAAATCAATGTACAGCCTCTGTGGTCTCTCATACATGAAGTCTAAAATCACTTAAAATGAAATGTCCAGTTGGGTAAAATATCATGTGTTTGCACATGCTAGTATCAGGCGTTAACCCTCAGATGACATTTATGTGAACATTTGTTTTCAGGTGCACTAAATTCCTTGCCTGAAAACCAGGAAATATACCAATAATACCCCACAAAACTGCCATAGGAAGGCTTTCCTCCTGCAAAAGAGCTGAGAGCTGGAATTCTTATAGGGTTATCTTGTAGATCCCAACCAACCCATTCAGTTCTTTGAATATATGGGGAAAATTCTGCATCAGTGACTGAAGAGACACTAAAATTAAATAAACCCAGGAAAAGAGCATGTTCTGCATTGTAATTTTCAGAAGAGTTTGAAATAAACATATGTAAGCATATTTTAGGTAGTATTCAACACCCATCTATTCATACTGGTAAGACTGAAGAGCTTTCTCACGGATTTTGCATAGCCAGAGTTGTCATTCCTTTTTTATCCCTATATAGACTGTCAGGCTTTTATATATTAACCACTGATTGCTTTTGTCTTCTTTTAAGAAATGCAATCCCTGCAAACGCATCATCTCTCGGTGCATATTCTGCACATGGAAAGAGAGTCCTTGGCACACGGAGAATGCAAAACCGTATTGATAAGCGTTGCTGCACTGTTAAAAGCAGCCAGGATACAGTCTTCTCATCTTCCCCTGTGTGAATCTCAAAAATTAATATATTCTATATGCTCCTCTCTCTCCCCCATGTTCTGTGTTTTTTTTTTTTTTCCCCCTTGCCCTAAATTCTGTGTGCCTACCCCCTGGACACAGGATCGGTGAGAGCAGTTTAAAATTAGTGCCTAGAGGCAAAGAATTTCCCAACCTGTGCCTGCGCGATGCTCCTAACGATCCCCAGTCAAGAGCCCGGCATGGAGCGGCTCAGGCTGGAGAGGAAAAGGGAGCTGGTGGCAGTTGCTGCATCGTGCCTGACATCTAATTATGTCCTAGACCTTGGCAACAGCTTGAAGATAACCTACCTCTTGCCAGTCATCCCGGAAGGCTGCTGCTTTTTCTCCTCGATGCCTTTAGAGGCTTCCACAGCGTTGCAATCCCTTTATGCATTTGTGCTGCCAGGTACACAGTGGACTTGGGATCATCTTGGAGAAAGGACCCCTTTTGGGCTGTGGGAACAGGCCTGCTGTGTGGCTTCCCAAGTTTTCTCTGGGACAGCAGGAGGAGAGGGGGGAAAGGGCTTGCAGCAACTGCAGAAAGTTGCATTTCTGGCCTTATAATACAGCTGTCATCTCTCAAGCAAATACAATTACCTGTTTCCTAATTAGGACAAGTTTGGCTGAGATTATATGAGTCACTGGGAAATTCTATCATTTACCCCAGAATAGCTCTATGGTTTCATAAATGTTTTCCCTACAGAGTAAACCTTGAATTTATGATGAAGGTCATACAACTCCCGCTCTTGAAGAAGGCATGAAGGAGGTGGGGCACCGGGTGGGGGCTGCTGCTGCCAGGGGTGCCTTTCCAGGGGCTGATCACCAAAGCATCTGGCCAATAACCACACATAAAAGAGAAATATGTGTAAAATGGTGAAGGATATAAGGAATAAAAATCTCATTATCCAATAATAAAGAAACATGGGATGAAATTCCACTGCCAGCTTCCAAAAAAATATACTGAAAAAATTTATTTTTTTCACTCGAAGTGAAATTTTATTGCTGAGAACAAAAATTCTTACAGGCAGTCTTCTGTGAATAGTAGTAACTCATCTAATATTCCAAGCTAACATGTTACCCTACTAAAAAACCAATGAAACAAAGAAAGAAAATCAATATTTTGAACTGATAAAAAGTCTAACATTAGGAAAATATTATGGGTTCAGGGTCATTTTTAATAATGTCAGATTTTTCCACAACTGCTATTTTCAGGGGTTTTGCGTAGACTGGAAGGCTGATGCAGGGGTGCAATTTGCAGTTCCTAAATGTCTGGGGATATCTACATCTGATGGGTACTGGATTTGCTATGAGAACCTCACTTGGCCCCTAGACCTTAAACTATGCTGTTTATACCAGTGTTTTATATATATTTTTTGCATCTGCTGATCTAACAAGTGCCGCTTGTGTTCACTTCTAAAATGAACATTTTGGATGCCAGCTCCCTCCATAGCTGATGCTTGTCTTGGTACCGAGCTTTGTGCCATACACTGTATTAATTCCCACTTCGGGGCAATAACGCCCTTTAGAGTCAGCAGCCCTGATGTTTCTAAGCCATGACTCTCTGAGCAGAGGGGTAGGAGCTGCTCATTACCCTGTGTGAACCGGTATATGACTTAATTAGGGGTAACAAGTCCTTAATTAGAGGAAAACACTCCCAAGTATGAGTGTGGTGGACCCAAACACTGTTGTCATCAGAAAGACTTCCGAATAGAAGAGGTAAAGGAGGAAAGAGTTAGGGTTATTCTTGCACCTTTCATCAGGTCACAGGAAAAACACAGCACTTTAGTGTAAAAGAGCATGTATTTTTCACCAAAATTAAGTTTTGATTTGTGGCTTCAAAATGAGGGGGATGATATTAAGGTTAGCTTTTTGCTTTCTTGCGGATCAAAGAGGACTCCTGCGCTTGTGTGTTGGAATTCAAGTCTGCTTGCTGGAAGTCTTTTCTTTTTATTTGTTTTTCCATTTTGAAGCTATTTTAAGCACTCTATAATGCATTAAGTGGGAAAAACTTGGTTAAAATTCTGATGGCTCCTCCTTTTTCCCATGTTTATAACTAAGAAACAGGCAAGTTATATTGGTTTGGACATAGTTTAAAAATTGGTTCAATTAGTTTTGCTGTAAAACTTCAAATTTACTCTTTTATGTGCTCAGGAAGGAAATCTGAAATAGATTTCTAACTGGAGAGAGGGAAGAAGTCACCAAGGAACGTGATAAAGGGCAACTAGGATAGTTTGTATATGCAACTATGGAGAAAAGTCTTTCCAGAACCCACCTGGTTCTTTTCTTTTGTCTCAAAGCTGCCCCTTTCTAAAAGCTCACATCGATTCACGTGCTGTTTGTGAATAAGCCTGGATTGTAAAAGAGTAATGGCAGTTATGGAAAGTTTATGATGGTTCACGTACACAGTCTGATAAACAAATGAAAGAGTGGGGTGAATTTTCCTCAGATGGTCAGCAAAGAGGGAAACAAAGTCACAAATTATGCAATAACTAAAGGAGGGACGTATTATTTAGTGGCTCGCTCTATCATTCCAGAGTTGCAGAGAGACAGCTTTAAGAAAGGAAGCTCAGAAAGAAAAGGAAAGAGCATGTATCAAAAAAAACCCTTGACGTCATATCTGAGCTATTCCTACATCTGCTTCTGATGTGCCATTCACCACTGAAGAAAACAGGGGAAAGGCAATGAAAAGTAGGCGCTATTTGACTAGATCTAATCGACAATAAATAATTGTGTTTTAATTAAAATGTGTCATGTTATTCTGAGGTTCCTGTAGTACATGGGCATGAAAATGTATGAATGCATAATGCAGTAATAATTAAAATTACAGTTTCCAAACTCTTAAATTTAAATGCTTGGCAATTAACTGCCTGATAAATCTCCCTTTTCCTTGTGTGTTTTTTTCTTTCTTTCTGGGAGTATTAAATAGTCCTAATTGCTGATTGCGCATTCCTCAACTGCTGGCACTTTTCTGTTGTGTCTGCCAGATATAACTTGCTCCAAGTATTGCTTTATCTTTGCAGGGAAGTCAAAGGTGTTGCATCCCACGTTTCTTTGATGGAGAGGTCATGAAGTCCTAAAGCCTCGAAGACACATCTGTAAGATCAGGAAGGACAGGGACCTCGGTGTCATGGCCAGAGATGGGTTGCAGAGGTTGGCTCTGGGAAGAGCAGGTGTCACATCCTGCACTCAGGAAAGAGGGGGGGTAAGTGACTTCAGATTCGTAAATTCTCAGTGGTGTGGACTAAGGTGTGATAAATCTCAGGGTCCTTATAGAAACATTTATTAGCTTACCAAAATGGTTAGTGTAGGTCTTAANGGATGGGGGTGTCTGAGTGTGTGTCTTGTAGCAGCAGGTTTTTTTCCCCCACCACATTGGTCTTCCTCCCCTTTTTATATTTGCTGAATTGGCATGGCCTGCCCCACTCGTTATGGGGCAGTTTCATCTCAGGTTTCTCCCCCTCCCACGTGACGTATAGCATGATTTGGGTGGGGAGACAAGAACTATAGTCATACATGTTTAGCATGATCTCTATAATCTTCATTAGCATACGCAGGGGTGTGCACTTTCCTATGCATTTAGCGGGTAATGNATGGTGTTAGTTAATAATAATTATACAAGTAGTAATTTAGGATAAACAGTATTTAAGGTTGTAACTTAACAACTCTAACCGTTCTTTACTCTAACCACNGTTCTTTGAAAACCAGGCCTGCATTATTTATTTCCTTAAGAGTGTTTCAGGCATTCCATTGAAGGTTTGGAAGGCCTTCTGCCCCTTGTCAGGAAATTTACAGTCCATCTCTTACACAGTGATATGTAATTCGGGCCATTCTTGAGTTGTGAATTTGGAAAGAGGGGAGATTTAGATGCGATCTCAGGAAGAAATTCTTTGCTGTGCGGGTGGTGAGCCCCTGGCCCAGGCTGCCCAGAGAAGCTGTGGCTGCCCCATCCCTGGAGGGGTTCAAGGCCAGGTTGGATGGGGCTTGGAGCAACCTGGTCTGGTGGGAGGTGTCCCTGCCCAGGGCAGGGGGTGGCACTGGATGGGCTTTAAGGTCACATCCAACCCAAACCATTCTATGATTCTACTTCATTTTCATAGCTTAATATAGTTGGTCCCCTTGCTTTAGAAAGTAAATGAATAGTTTGGCCATGATAGCTCCTTGAAAAAGCAGATGCTAGGGATTAAATAGGAGCTGCCAGTTTCTGACCTGTCTCCCAAGACTGCTGGTCAGGGGTGCAAACAACATCATTCTCACAGTGGTTCTTATGACCTAGACTCTCGCTTAAACAGGACTGAAACTACCAGCTGGATTCACACAACTACCAGCAGGTAAATGACTTTTGATTACTTCTAACATGGACTGTGTTTAAACTTCTGACCTACAAGGAACTGCTCAATGCTGAGGGCCATGTATAGCTGCGCTCCCAAGCCTGCACCTGTTCCTAGGATATGAGGGTATCCATTAGGGTCATTTTCATCTTATAAATAGAGATACTCGCTATACAGGGATAAGTTGGAGAAAGCCTTTTTTTATACTGATCCTGTTGCTTACAAGCCACTCTGGCTGAAAAATTAACAAATGAGTCATAGGATAACAGGGCACTGGCTGGTGGCATGGGCTTGCTGTGGCATCTCTCTGCCATGTGGCATCTTGAGATGTCCATCCAATATGCTCTCTCGGGTTCAGAGTGTGCTTTTTAGGTTTTCTCATAAATGCCTTGCTCTCTGCCTAACAATGAGGAGGCCAAGGAAAATGCATCAGAAAGAGGTAAAAGCTGCAAAAGGCGTTTCCAGAAATACTCTTCCATTTGCATTTTGAATGGGGTCATCAGACTGGCTCAGCGTAAATTGAATTGAAAATGAAGGTGCTGGCTAAAAATGTTTTCTGTGTTCGCTGTGGAGGAGCAGGGAAAGAGGCTTGCAAAGGATTCAAGGTGAATCATGAGGCAACGTGGCCCCGATGCAGGACGTGTAAACACAAGGAGATCACATAGGACCCCACAAATACGTTGAGACAACTGCAGTTTTGGAGACAACAAACTTGATGACAGAAATCTAAGCAAGATCTCAATTTTACAGGGAAGAGCGTGATCATGGGAGCAGTCTTTTCCTTAAACATTTATTAAACCCCTTCCCTGCAGATGTAACATTTCCCATGTTTTCCCCTGCACTTCGCAACGCATCTCAGTGCTCATGGCATGAACTTTACCAGGACTGTTTTTTTTAGTGGATGACTGGAGGTGAGCCAGAAGGCAATGACTTCCAAGCGTCTCCCCCGACATCCCCCCAGCCCACCCCACTGCCAGCAAGCACCAGAGGCAGGCTGGCAGAACTCCCTCAGAGCGCTCTTGTCACCAGGGTCTTGCACATTTATAGCATCTTTGGACTTTTTGAGTTGATAAAGACAGAGATTGGGGCGGGCTGGAGGGGTGGGGGGGGTAGATGAAAGAAGGGAAAGACATTTTAATGCTGTCACTGGAGTCATCAACCCAGCTATGTGCACTGTTCCGTACTACTGAATTTGCCTAAAGCATTAATATATGCACTTTTTCCCCCTATTGACTATTTCAGGTTAGCTGTGGTCCTCAATTCCAACTCAGTAGTCATTGTCTGGGCTGTGCCTTTGCTTATTTAAACTGCACAGTAACTTCCTGGCCCCAGATTAGATAGTCTTCATAATTTGTGCCAGGTAATGTTGAGGCACAGTCAAGATGGGATTTGAAAAATCAGCAATTACAGATGTGATTCTAGATTCTCATTGATGCTGCTTCTGCAGGCAATGGGGAGAAGTAGAGAAGTAGCTTTGGATGGAGGTCCCTCCTTCTGAAGGTGCCGTGAATCTCCCTCTGGAGAGAGCCTTCTCCCTTCCCTCTCCCCACCACCAGTGAACGGCCCAAGATAAGTAGTAGAGTACAAGCCTTATAAACAGAAGAAGAAACCAGAGGTTGTAAATCCCTCATTTCTGCTTCCTGGGGACAAGCTTCTTCACTGAGCAAATGCTGTCCTAATTGTTATTTTTTTAAAATATTTTTTTAAAATGAATACTTGCAGAATGCTAACAAAACCAAAAATGTTTACAAAAATTAATAGTGAAAAACTGCCAACAATAACTTATTGGAAAAAAAATCAATTTTATAATAATAAAAAAAAAGTTAGTGTTTTGTGTTGTTTTTTTAAAGTTTATTTTGTTTCTCAGTCCATGTATAGTAGCTGGAATGCATTTTTAAGAATTTTTGCAACTATGGGGACTAGCAATTTTCATGCTTATCTGAAGGAAGGGTCTGATTCTCATTTAATCGCCAGTTGCTTTTCATTGCTGCTGGTGAAAGATGAAGCTTTAAGAAAACCTCCAGACTCAGTCAGACTTGCTATAAGATGATGAAAGTTGGCAACTATTAAAATATTTGCAAATATTTTTCTTGCCAGTTTTTTTTCTCAGTTCTGCTTGCAGCCATCAGCAGGTGACCTTTTTGAGGTATAACTACTCCCTCCGTAAAATCTTCCTGAACACAGTTCAGAGCTGGTGCACACAAATGCAACAGTATTGACTTGAGCAATAAAAAAGAACAACAACCAAAACATCAAATGTTGTTTTAAACCCTTAGATGAACATGGATTTTGGTTTTGTGCTACTTAAGCTTTTTATTTATCTGTTTTGCCCAGAGAAACTGTGGCTTCCCCATCCCTGGAAGTGTTCAAGGCCAGGTTGGACAGGGCTTGGAGCAACCTGGTCTGGTGGGAGGTGTCCCTACCCAGGGCAAGGGGTGGCACTGGATGATATTTAAGGTCCCTTCCAACCCAAACCTTTCTATGATTTTTCTTCCTATTTAGGCTTTTTTAAAAAGTGAAAAAATGCCATTTTGAAACTGAAAGTTAGCAGGCTACATTAAAAAAAAATTAATTAAATACTTTATATTTTTTCATGTGGAACACTTAATTTTAGTGGTTTATAATGAAATATGTTTACACTGGAATATTGCGTCCTATTTTTGAAAACACCTCCCACCTTCCAGCCCTTGCCTCGTCCTACTGCAGTTGATGCAAATGTAACATCGGGACTCATATCCCAGACAAGGGACCCCTGGGGACAGGCAGGGTGGGAAGGACACATGCCGCAGAAATTGTTCCTTGTTCATTGCTGTGCCGGTGGCCTTGGTGGAAGAGGACAGATTCCCATCAGCACTGGGACTGCGTGCACTGGGAATTGCCAGGATCATTAAACCTGTCTGAAAGGTGAGAGTCTCTGGGTGGGAGCACAGAGCATCGCTTGCTGTGGACATGTTCCTGCATGGGGAAAGGGAGCAGAGGCACCAGAAAAGTGTAGATTACAGGGTTTCTTCATCTTGGATATGGAAAACAAACACAGAATCCCTATTGCTTGCCTGTGGTGGCTGCAATTCAAAATCTGGTGTTGCATTATTTTGAGCCCTGTGTCAAGGATTTAAAATCCTTTTGGATGTTTCCCAGCAGCGGTTTGGTAACGGCTTTGTGCAGCCTTGTGTGCTGTTGCCCACCTCTGAGGAATCTCGATCAGCCAAGCTGCAGATGCAGTTCCCCAAAATACATGGAGAAAAAAATCAGATGAAATGGTCATGGGACAAACCAAACAAGGATTTGTCTCAGGAAACGTCAGTGTCCAGGTTGATGTGTGTTACTCCAGGTACTCCATCCAAGGATTTGCCATTCCGGAGAGGAACCAGGATGAGCAGTCATTGGGGGAAGTTATAGGGCGGTGACGAGCATCTCCTCTTTCTCCATAACACTTTGTCAGAGCCAATGAGTTCTTGGTCTATGTTTCAGGGCAAAAAAGGTATTTCTTTCTCCTTTTCTGTCTTTTTTTCCTCTCCAGCATCAAAAGCATAACAAGGAGAAGAAGTATTTGAATTAGAGTGACAATTTTGCCTCTTTGCTTTAAATAGATTTATCTAGTAGCTGTTGCTACCTCAGCACAAATTCAGTGTGCTGAGCTATGGGCATGCTGAAAATCACATGCGTAAGAAAGAGAACGGAAAGCTGACCAAAACAGATAGTGGCGGCAGGTTTAATGCAACCAGTTTGGCTTGCCCACAAGACAATGTAAACTACATATTGCTTAAATTGTGCTTGGTAGGAGGCTGAAGAGAAAATAGTTTGTTTTTCAGAGAAAATGAATGGGTTTTTTTCCTTTTCTTTTTCTTCTTATTTTCTGACTTGTCTTTGTCTCAGCCATCCCTTAGTGATGTACATACTGCTGTATAGTTAACAATTTGATACCAACTGAAGCACTATTTTGATTACTGTTAATTTGATGTTATTTGTCAGTGGATGGTGAAATAGTGACTGCTCCTATGTGACTCTATCTAGCACTTGGAAAATACTTATTATCAAATTGCTTAACAATCCCAGTTTGGTTTTGCATCACATAATGTTTTCCTGTTGAATGAATGGCTGTGTGCGGATGAGATGGGGTTGCAAGTGGGATATTGGCAGGAATGAGATGGATGTAACAAAGCAAGGGGAGAACCGGGGGCTTATTAAACATATGCAGTCTTTTTGGGCAGTGTTTCCAGACATGTGCTTAAATAAAGGGGAAGATAATTGCTAATGTGGTATTGTAGCCCTTGTTTGTAAATGGTTTTTCTGCGTGTTTGTCTCTCTCGTGCTAAACCTTCATATCCGTTACATCAATGTGTGGCTTCTAGGATAAAGGATGCCCCAGAATTAGTGGTTAATTACTGATTTCCCCTCCACTTGCATTGCTGTCAATTTGGAAAAAGTGTTTTTTCCCACTGGGATTTGGGTTGGGATGTGGATGAGGATGGGGACAAGCTCCTCCAAGTGTCCCTGTGTGATAGGGATTCAATCTCTGGGTGAAAAAGGTGATGGCTGGAAAGTATGGGGCTAAAAAGCATCTTTTATGGCTTGATCGAAGAAGCATTGGTGTAAAAATGAAGGAGGGTTTTCCCTGCTGAGTGTGGGTGGTGGGTTGGTGTGAGGGTGCTTGTGTTTGTAAACAAGTAAATTAAATAAATCAAAGCCCTGTTGGGGTCAAATGAGAGATGGTGTAAAAAT
This sequence comes from Rhinoptilus africanus, assembly GCA_013400135.1. Taxonomy (NCBI): domain Eukaryota; kingdom Metazoa; phylum Chordata; class Aves; order Charadriiformes; family Glareolidae; genus Rhinoptilus; species Rhinoptilus africanus. The sequence goes on along the minus strand of VXBO01002530.1, from coordinate 891,434 downwards.
AAGGAGTTTGGCTCCTTATTTATTTCTCTATGTGAAGAGGAACTTACAGTAAGTCAGAAAATGACTCTCTGAGGGGCCGATACCACCACAAGGATGCTGAAAACACGTGAAGAATTGAAGTATACCTTCTTTTTCGGACTTCTTCACCAACCACAGAGATTTTATATTAAAAAACAACACAAAAATGTAGCTAGGATTAGACTGACTAGAAAAATGCAAATTCACAGCACAAAAAAGAAAAACAGCATAAAAGAGAAAAGCATCCTGATTGCTTGCAAAGGGAGGGATGGCTCAAGGGCTTTAATTTTTTTTAAATAGAAATATTATTGAATTTCATTTACATTCTTTGCAATAGGAGCATTTCTTCAAGGTTGGAGGCTGTCTGATGTCCAGGCCAATGTGATATCTCAGAAACGGCCTCAAGTTGCGCCAGAGGAAGTTTAGATTGGATATTAGGAAAAATTTTTACACTGAAAGAGTTATTAAGCATTGGAACAGGCTTCCCAGGGAAGGAGTGGAGGCATCATCCCTGGAGGTTTTAAAAAGATGGGTATACATAGTGCTTAGAGATATGGTTTAGTGGTGGTTTTTGTCAGTTGTAGGTTGATGGTTAGACTCGATGATCTTTAAAGTCCCTTCCAGCCTAGGGGATTCTATGATTCCAAGAGTTTATAGTGGGAGTGTGGTTAGCCCACCCCCGTCTGCCTGTCCTGCTCTGTGGTCCCCTTCAAGAGTGCAGATGGGCAGCTCTTGGTGGCAATGATGTGGACACAGGCCTGGAAACGTGGCCTGGAAATACCTTTTTCTGTTGATCTTGGGCCATTCCACCTCCCCTTTCTCCCTGGAGATTTACTGCATTAAATTTTCTGTTTTGTCTAAAGGCTCTGAACAAAGGGAGATTTGTAGAAGATTTGTATGAGGCAAGGGCTCATATTTGGTCTATATTTCAGAGAGGTAAAATAAAATGCTGAACCTAGTACTGCTAAACCGCTGTGGGAGTTTTCCTGGGTACCAGCAGCATATTTCTTTTGTGATCTTTCAGGAGGTTAAGGGTGAAGCTGGAGCTATATGAAGAACAATTTGTTTGCTCTTAACAGAGGCAAAGACAGATGAAGCTGGTGAGCACAGCTCCTGGGTCCTTCAGTCATTTCTTTTTAAACCTCATCCCATGCCTGTCCTGATGCCGCCCTTGCTCAAGTCCCCTTCACTCTTTCCATGATGCTCCCCATGCTCGCCTCTGTCTGCAGGTCAGTAAAACTTCCCCAAAATAGTAACTCCACTGCCGTTGTGAGATGATGCGTGTATTCTGAACATAAACTCTTCACGATTACATACTCCTTACTTGCAGATACATAAAAAATGTGAGGCTAATTAATTCGTCTGGAAAAACTGTCCTTAAAAAGGTTTGTTATGAAAGCAATTAATTTGTGTCGTCATTCTGTCTTATAAATCTTTTTTTATCCACACATACCATGAAAAGCTGAGCAACAGCCTTATTTTATATTGAGGTTTTTTTTTTTTCCTAATTTGCGACCATGAAAAGCTGAGCAACAGCCTTATTTTATATTGAGGGTTTTTTTTCCTAATTTGCAACACAATGGATGGGAATTTTGTCAATGGAGATAGATGCTGTCTTCCCAGCTTCACATTGTAGATCATGCAGGAAGGCTTCCTTGGCCAAAAAAGGCTTCCTTGGCCAAAAAAGGTAATGTGTTTTTAGTTATTGTCTCTGTACTGTCTTTGCTACCATAGCCTTCCTGCCACTTAGTTCAGAGGGCACTGTGGACTGTTCACCTCTTTACTGGGTGCAGAGGACCATGCTTGGTGGAAGCTGCTGGGAATAAAGGACCACTTTGCTCAGCTGGGGCTTTCCTGCTGATGGGGAAATTGTGAGGCTTTTCATGGTTTGTTCTGGGAAGAGGGAGAAAAAAATAGTTAGCACTTACAAATTAACTGTAATAATATCATTTAGAATCACTGCTTGGAAATACAGTAGCTTTGGCCCTGTGCCATGATATAATATGTATGGCTGCTGTCTTTCATGTGGCCACGCATCCATTTTGACAGTGATGATCAGTTCTTAAACATTTAATTGCTGCCATTGTTTTACTGAAGGAATTTTATAGTCTTGCTTAGCCAGCTAATATCTCACAGCAGCTGCTATTAATCGCAATGATTTAGGTGTTTAGAAAAAAAATAAGCTCTGTAACTGCAATTTTTTATTATGCTATGTAACTCCTTACTATTGAAAGGGCTTAGAAGAAGTTGAAACAGCAACACCATGAAAACATCCATATCAGTAATCAAATATACTCCGTATTTGCCAAGTATCCTGGGCTGTCACGTCTGCCATCACCACCTGTGATAATTTTCCACTTTTTTCTTGCAGTAAGTAATCAATTACAATATTCTGTTGTTTTCCCTCCACAGACACTCATTTATTACAACTAGCTCCATCTAGAGATTTTGAAAATGCCGGTGGGGAGTTGTGGGTGACTTTGCACCATGCAGGCTTATTGAGCACAGCAGTGGTCAGCGTGGAGCCCCGTAGATCCAACTGCATATAGCTCCTCTCCATCAGCTCTGTCATTAACAATGGGTGACCCCACATATGTAAATGAGAAAGTACTGAATAAGCAGATGCGTAAGACTTTTCAATTTTCTGTTGTATTCAAAATAGTCTCTCTTGGAGCACTGGATGTTGGCGATATGCAATGAGCATCTTTGTGGGATCATCATTCCCATTGATGATGGATGAGCCAGACAAGAACTCATCCTGACTCGTGTGTCCCACCTCGAGGACCATGATGCTACATTTTAGAAATGTAGCATCTTTTTTTTAGAAAAAAAAGCAATTGCTTCCTTAGAAACGTTCATTTTAGAAAATAACTGCACTGTAGAGAGCAAGGAATATAGTAAATGATTTCATTGTTTTTCAAAAAAGAAAATTCTGAGTATAGAATCATAGAATGGCTTGGGTTGGAAGGGACTTTTAAGGCCACCTAGTCCAACCCCCTGCAATGAGCATCTTCAAACAGATCAGGTTGCTCAGAGCGCCATCCAACCTGACCTTGAATGTTTCTAGGGAAGGGACATCTACCACCTCTCTGGGCAACCTGGGTCATTGTTTCCTCACCCTCATTGTAAAACATTTCTTCCTTATATCTAGTCTAAATCTAGCCTTTTTTAGTTTAAAGCCATTGCTCCTTGTCTTATTGCAATAGGTCCTGCTAAAAAGTTTGGCCCTTTCTTTCCTGTAGGCCCCCTTTAGGGACTCTAAAGGGCTCTAAGGTCTCCCCAGAGCCTTCTCTTCTCCAGGCTGAACAACCCCAGCCCTCTCAGCCTGTCAGATGTCATGTCTATGTGGTGTGCCAATGCTACCTGAATGGTTTGGGCTGGTAGTTACCATTACACATTGAACATCTCTTGAATGTGTCTGTACCGGTGATTTTAAAGACCCGTATTAGGTAGTCATCAGCAGGGCTTTAGCCTGAACTCCTGCATATGCCTGCGTGCCCTGGTTTGCCTCCTATTTGTGCTGACATTGACACAAGGAGCTGTTAAACCACCCTTGTTTCCAGGGAGAAATGTGGAAATATCAGCATCAGTGGCTTTTAAAGACAGGAACAGAGCAGAAAGGGCAGGGATAGGAGTGGAGCAGACATTTGCTCTCATGGTCATTGACCCCTCTTACACAAATATTTTAAAAATAGTCATCTCTTTTTATATGTTGTTAGTTAAGAGGTACTACTGGAATTGTGCTTTGAGATAAAAGGACAGCGCTAGTCCAGCCTATTCGCATGAGAAGGTTTTTCTTGTGTTTGTGGAAAATTTACCCCAGTGATATTCAGTTTCCAAAATTTATAACCTGTATGTTCGCTTGCCGTTGCAGAGCATTTCTGGCGTTCTTCAGCACCCGCCAAAATACAGATGTCATATTTGTCGTGCACTTTAAGAGCTGCTATATCCCAGCACAGCCAAAGGTGTGTCTTAGACCTAAATGACATACCTTTTCTTACAACGCATAGGAACAGGTTATAGCAAAGCTGGACTTTAAAGGCAGGGTTTTTTTATTTTAATTTTTTTTTTGGCTGGTGCCTGTTTAGGATGGGAGACAGTGCATAGGAACATGCTGAAAAAAATTTGCACTTGCTAATTCAGCTCCTTTTCATGTTGGCAAGTCATAAGTTTTAGTGATACTGCGTGACTCTTTGCTATAAAAGGGAATTTTAGCATTGTTCTTGGTTTTGGTAAGATTCATAGGAGCGTCTATGTATTTGCTTTTTGAAGATACTAACTAAAGTTGTATAAAAACTGAGCGTTGTGACAGATTTTTCTGCATAGAAAACTATTCAGGAAATTATGTTTTGAAAAGGGCAAACCTTAAAAATAAAAAGTCCAAACTGTGCCTTGGTTGAGCTTTTGCAAAATATGACACATCCCCTAAATATGTCACGTTTATTTTTATAATAGTATAAATAAAAAGTTGAGTGAGAAAATAATTTCTTTTCTGTACTTGGGAGCGCAGCCTCTGCCAGCAAAGGTCTCTGCAAACAGCAGAGTTCAAAACTGCTTGGGATCTCTCCACCACCCGCCTGAAATGGAGAAATACATTTTTATGTGTGCATTACATAAAGCATATATAGGTATTCCTCCATGTACTGTAAATCCTACTGACTATGATATATGCCAAGCAGATGCCAAAAAATTCAGGGGGGAAAAAAAAATATCTGTTAAACCCCTTGGCTATTGTTTTTTAATGCTGACATAGAGCTATATGTGCTTTAAGGTTAAGTTTTTTTGGCTTGGGAATTTTCTGACGAACACTTTTGGATCGAAATCCTACAGTTTACTGAAGTGGGTTTTTCAAGACAAGAGGTCAGTTTTAATAAATCTTCTTACTTAAAGAATGAGTTTAAGTTGTCTAAAATCCCCTTTTCTAGGTACTAATAGAATTTTGGATTCAAACCAACTTTTTGTCTTTCTGTTTAATACTGTTAATTTGTAGAAAAATGCAAAGAAATAGTTTTGGACAAAGAGAAAGTAGATTTCACACACACACACACATGCCCTCCCCTGCCTTTGTAGGCTCTTCCTTAGTTATTTTCTAAATTTTACAGTAGCACAGGAAACAGTGCTACAGGAGTAGGGAAGAACTGGTCTTTGCTTCTTCAGCCTTGATTTTTCTCTGAAAGAATAGGATTTTTTTTTTTTTTTACTGTATTCACTTTTTAACCTGAAAAGATATCCCTAAGTATCTTTAAATGAGTTTTCATTTGTTGCAAGTTCCACACAGATTTGGTTTGAAGTCATATGTTATTTGGTGTTGCTCTGTCAGTTTTATCTGGGTATGTAGCCCAATTACCCAGCGTGTCGCTCAGTTTTCCTGTTTCTATTTAATTCAGCTGAACTTTCTGAATTAACCCAGAGACCACAGAATCACAGAATGGTTTGGGTTGGAAGGGACCTTAAAGCGCATCCAGTTCCATCCCCTGCCCTGGGCAGGGACACCTCCCACCAGACCAGGTTGCTCCAAGCCCCGTCCAACCTGGCCTTGAACCCCTCCAGGGATGGGGCAGCCACAGCTTCTCTGGGCAGCCTGGGCCAGGGCTCACCACCCGCACAGCAAAGAATTTCTTCCTCAGATCTCATCTAAATTTCCCCTCTTTCAGTTTAAAACCATCCCTCCTCATCCCATGGCTCCCCTCCCTGATCCAGAGTCCCTCCCCATCTTTCCTGGAGCCCCTTTAGGGACTGAAAGGGGCTCCAAGGTCTCCCTGGAGCCTTCTCTTCTCCAGGCTGAACCCCCCCAGCTCTCTCAGCCTGTCCCCACAACAGAGGGGCTCCAGCCCTCCCAGCATCTCCGGGGCCTCCTCTGGCCCCGCTCCAACAGGTCCACGTCCTTCTTATGCAGCATGACGATAAATTGTGGGCCAGTGAGGTGTCACTCCTCACTGTGCCTAAACCCCTCTCACTCCAATGACTTCAGGAGGCAGAAGTGAACAGCGTGTGGTCACAACTGAATATATTTGAATTGGGAAAAAGGCTTGTGGAAAAAATACTCTGCTAACTTCCTACCTCCAGTGCCCTTGTCTGTCTGTGCTTTTCATTTTGGATGCTCAGAACACTGCCGTTATCAGAAGGGAACGAGGAACACCTCCTCATTATTGTCTCTTTAAAATCCTGGTGTGAATGTTAACAATATTTTGTACGTATACAACTTTATGGTGATAATATTGTGTATTCAAGCTATTTTTGATACCAGCCTGCGAGCAGCCACAGAGGAGATGGGTGGAGAAGTGGCACCTTCCACTGAAATGCATGCAATGAAGGGTTTCCTAGGGCACCTCTGACCTTCTGGACACTCATCCCCACGGTTTGCAGTTACTTAACATCTCCCGAATTGAGTTTGGTTTAATCAAGTTAACTTCAAATGTGTTTAAACTGCTAATGCACTGGGTCATTGATTTTAACAATGTTCTCACTACTACACTTAATTATTGTACAAGCTGTTATTTAAGAGTGCAGTTTGGATGGCAGGATGTAATATCGCCTTTTTAGATCATAATAAATGAAACAACCTGATAATGGTCTGCACGAGACTTTAGCAAAGAGGTTTTTATGGTGGGGAGAGAGGCCAGTTGCGTATGAGCATGGAGGATGCACTAAGAGCTTGGTGGTGAGGTGTGATGCCAAGTGACAACTGCGTGGTCCTCTGGCCTCCTGGACACTGGTGGTCTTCACCAATAGCTACAAGAGGAAACCAAAACCATGTGAAATGGAGTCATGCTGAAAAAACCAAACCAAAGCAGTACTACTGAAATATCACCAAGGTCTTCACAGATTCTTCAGCACTGCTAGTGCATGCAGCAGGGTGGGACTGTCCCGCAGGTCATAGAAGGAAGAGGGATGCTCCAATCTCAGGGAGAAAAGCTGACAGTGCGGTGCACGCAGGTGACAGGAGGAGGACAAGCAGGAGCTGTGTCTGCCTTCCCCTTCTCATAGTTGGTGTCAGTGGAAACATTCCTTTTTCCTCTCTTGCTTCACATCACCCTGATTTTTGAGGAAATCCTGGTCATCTGCCTTTTTTCTTGGACCTCAGAAGGGACAGCGTTTTAGTGTGCTGGCACTGCTGGAAAAGGCTGAAAAAGGAGTATGATGGAAAATTTCAGATCTGAATTCTTTGGAAAATCAAGCTATTTCAGATAACCAAGGAGTTGGTGTTTGAGTACGAGGGAGCCTGAAGGACTCAGCTGGTGTTGTATTTTGTTTGTCTGTTGAATACGTTGATTTTTTTTTTTTTCCATGGAGGTTTTACATCCAACAAGCTTGGTGGTGGCTGCTGATTGATTTAGTTTTGAAATTTTTTTTATTTTGTATAAAGAGATTTGTAAGGGATTTTTATTTCTTTGCATGACAATGATTCAGCCGAGGTCTGGTTTGGATGCTGATGCTGCAGTAGGAGGAGCAGAAACTTAATGCTTTGGGAAGGGGAGGGATGAAAGAAAGCGCATCTTTTCTGCCTTCTCCTTTGTAGTTTCTATTTTTTGTCCTCGTCTTGAGAAAGATTAATTCTAATTTATGCACCTTCAGGGTCAGCTGAGGGTTGGCTCGGCTTTGCTCTGGGACTGTTGGCAAGTGGGGGGTTGTCCCAGCCCTGGTGCAGATGGGGTTGTCCTGAGTGCTCCCGGGTAGGTGAGAAGAAGGGCAGATTGCCCAATGTCGAGTGGCTACCTCTGCTCTGTCCAGGGAGAACAAGACGTTGTTTATCCCACAGAGTTCTCGTGGGTTTGTTTTAATTTTCCTATTCCACTGGGAAACGCGATACAATATATGTATGACATGAGCCTCTTTGTATTTCTAGATTAGAGCAATATCATAGGAACAAGAGGGGATCGATGCTTTCATGAACAGGCTCCACATCTTACAGGGGTACAAAGGTGAGGCCAAACAGTTTGAGTATAAAGAGCCCTATGCTCTCCTGAGATACCAGGCATGCCTGAAAAGTGAGATATTTCTTATAAATCATGCAAAAAATTGCTCTACTTGTAGCTTAGCAAATGTCTGGTGAAGGTGCACGGGCAGGGGCCAAGGGCACGCCACGAGCGTGGGTGTGTGAGCCCACTTCCAAACCCCACTGGTGTCCTTCCTACCTGTAATTTTCTACCCCCATAAATTCCTTTTTAACTATTTCGTCCTCCTCGCCTTCAATGTAACCACACCAAATTCAGATTTTACTGAGTGTGTTTCAGTTTTCATGAGAATAAAACCATTCAGTGACTTTTACCCAGTCTAAACCTTCAGCTTTTCCCAAATCCTTCTTCATCTCATTCAGAAATTTATTATCTTTACAGGCTGGTTATATGGAATCAATCTCTGGCTCCGTGTAGATGTGTGCTGCCATACGTGAGACGCTGTGTGATAACTTGTGTGCTTATTCATAAATAAATAGCGGTATGGGGAGAGGATGACTGAGCTTGCACTGTATTTGATTAATGAATAGAGGTTCTGGAGCACACCAAAATCTTCTCCGAAAGGCATTTTTCTGGTCTTGTGTATTTTTAATCTTAAAATAAGCTGTATTCCACCAAGCGACTATCATCTGTCCCGGCTCGTTTTCTCAGGGGTCGGTAGCTGCGGGAGAACCTCCCGCGCCTGGGTGCATGTGGTCCTCCCTGCTAGTTATCTCAAATTACACAAATGATTTTAAAACATATGTCAATAGGCTTTTAAGTAAGCAGATTCTGTTGTGATTAATTAATCATACATTTTCTCAACTTCAAATGAACTTTTTAATGAAAAGTATTCATTATTTTATTTTTTTGGGCTGTTTGTTTTTATACATCTGCATACTGCTTAGTTTGAACATATTAATTATAATAAATAAAAAATAAGGAAAGCAGCAGGTGTTCTCTTATGTATTCTACAAAGAATCTTATTCTTTAAATTTTACCAGATTATTTTATTCCTGCTGTTTCACGCTGTGGGTTTCACAACATAAATATTTTCTTTTATTCGCATGAGACTTTTTTTGTTGGCAATCTGAAGGCTGTCATGGTTTGTGGAGAAGAAAACATACTTATAATGTCTCCTTGCTGGTCCATGACTGATTTTACACAGAGTCAGGAGTGAGTTTTAAATAAGTGGATTACCCCATAATATTCTGGGTAAGGTACAAAGGGAAGCGTGGTTGTTTTCCTCTCAATTGCACTTGCAGAGACCGTGTTTGGGAGTGGTTATTTGTATTAGGCTGGAGGTTTTTTTTTGTGAATGGGTGAATTACGTGCTTCTTAGTTTCGCAGTTTTTGATTTTGAGTCTGAAGAGCTCACTTTTCTGAGCATTTGAAAATATCAGTCCAAAGATGAGGGGCAGATGATATTATTATTATTACTATTCTTCTTCTTCTTACTAATGATTATTGTTATTTTACTTCTAAAGAAGCTTTCTCATGCTCTCCAGGACTCCATGAGCCAGGACACAAGGAGCAGCCATCATGACTGGGGGTAGGTGGTGCAAGAGAGGTCCCTGCTTCTTCTCCATCACCTCCTGGGGAAGATGAGTCCCTGTGTGGTACCCGAGAGAGGGCAGCAAAAATCCATCTGAAGACATTAAATAATTTCTTCCAGCCCACACATCCTTTATCACATCCTGGGGAAGAGGAGGAACCACATTTAGGTACTTGGGTGGGGACTCAGCCTGTGGCCAAGTCTGCCTGGGGATACTGGGCTGCAGGGTCACTTGCATGAAAGTCTTCCCCCTGACTTTCATTTCCTTTTTTTTTTTTTTTTTCCTAAATAAATTAAAAAAGCACAAAGAAAAAACTCCAGCCAAGAGAGTTGAAAAGGAAGAGTAGGCATCAACTTTAACTACATCCTGACTGAAAACTCTCCTTCTTTTTATTATTATTCCAATTTTTTTTTCTTTTTTTTTTATTAAAAACAAGCTTGAATGCAAGTGACTGGCATGGAAAGCTAAAAAGCAACTTGAAAGTTTTGGAGAATTATTTTTGTACATTTCAAACATGAAGTGAGGATTATAAACAGTTTAAAAGCTTTACTATTTCAACGTTATCCATCAGAGGCCCCTCCGAATGCCCAGATGAATACGGGAGTGGACAAGGTTCTGGTTCCTTTCAGAGAGCTGCCTCGACCTTCTGGGTTTTTCCTCAGGCATTGATGTTTGGTGCATATGAAAGGATTTCTCCAGGGGTTTTTCCAAGGGTTTTGTGGGAAGTAAAGCAGATAGGGTGAAGTAAGAATACAGACTTAAGTTCTGTCTGTATTTTTGGTGGTAGAGAACTGACTTCTGCATTATCTCACAAACACATAGGAAACATAAAAAGGGGAAATTATGCAGAAAAACATAAATTATGTAGATGCTGGAAAGCCTATGCAAAACATGATATGTGCACATAATAGCATATTTCCCTAGGGTCTAATTGCATCCTTTGGGTACCTTTTGAAGCATCTGAATATTCAGAAGAAAGCAAATTTATTGTAATTTACAAAATATCACAAAAAATAAGGTTGATAAAATGATGTATGTTGTAATAGAAACTCACTCTCCAGTCGTTTTCTCAAAGTTGACCGAAGACTAGGAACGCAATAAATTGGAGCGGCCGTTAGGTGGGAGATAGGGCTGCTCCCCCCCATCCCATCCCCCCCTTTCCCCTTGCAGCTGTGGTGCTTTTCCAGATGCTTTTTTGGCAGGTCCTCAGTGCCAGCCCTTGCGAGGAAAACCACGGGGCTGCTGCCGTGGGTAATGAATGGCTCGTATGCCATTTATTTTCCTTTCAGTAACTGAGAATTAGTCAGGGTAGAGAAGCCCTGTGGCAGCCCTTCGGAGTGGCTCTAAGTGGACATGATGGGGGAGGTCTGGTGTCAGAAGGGCTCATCACGATATCTGGTCTCCCACCGAAAGTCCTCCCGAGCCCCACTGAGCAAATTGACAGATATTTCTTTGCATCAAGAAACAGGTAATCTGCAGATAATCAAAATGCCCCTAGACCAATTACAGCTGCCCTCGGTGATCTCTTCCCCATTGGGATGAATATGTAAGCTTTTGGGAAACTTGTGATCAGTCACCAAAATCTAAATATATTCGTCTGGCTTTGAAACAGCTTCGTCGCTTTGAACTGAAGAGTCAGGAGGTAAAGTAAAACAATCAGAAATTCTTGCTGAGCCACATTTTAACATTTTTCTAGAGTCAGGAGGTTATCGTTGCTGTTCTTCACTAACTGTTCCCTCATCAAAGGCAAAGCCAAATGCCCTAACCACCTCTCACTGGGCTCCCCTTCCAAGTCACAAGGATTATCAGCAGCCTCCTGACACTGCTGCTGAGTAATACAAGCTATTCTTTTTCCAGTGCCTCCATTGGATGGAGACTTGAGTAATAACTTTCAGTTCCTAATATCTATAAATAGATGTTCATATTTCAGGTCAGTCATTTGTAGGCACTTGGTACGGAGAACAAACTCTTTTCAAGACTGAGCTATCAGTAGGTTTAAGAGTTTTCCTGGTAAAAGCTTGAAGGAGCATTTACATTTGCCATCAGCACACTTCAGCCATTTGTTGACCCATTGCTGAGATGGGTCCTGATCAGGGAACAAGAGCACCAGATCCAGCAGAGGTTGTGCAATTCAGATTGTAGACCATCATGCTCTGTTTAGAAATACCTAAATTGATACTTTTGACAGCAAAAACTAGTCTGAGACCCAAAGCAGCAGAACAGTTGAGAGTCAGTATGTTGCCCTTTGCAGAGACAACTTAATGGGAATTTAACTATTGACCTTAATGCAGAGAAATGTGGGGCCTCCATGACAAATAGAGAGCTCTTGGATGGGGCCACTGGGATTTTCCATCTCTGTTATTTGTCTCGCCTTCCTGCAGAAATCAGCGTTGAGTGGGCTACCTTTGGGGCTCCCCCCATATGGGTGCAGCTGTGACCTCCTCTGGGGCACGCAGCACCACCCTGTGGGCCCCATCCTGGTGGCATGGCCTTGGCAGCCGTGTGGGATCCAGGAAAGTACCCTTCATGGTGTCCACTATTGTGCTATTACCTGCTTGATTCTGGCTGCCTCGTATTCATAAACGTGTCCAAGCTTCCCCACGCTTGGAATTTAAATACATAAGTGTCCTGCAAAGATCTGTGGTTGGTTACTAATGTATTGTCAGCTGTCCTGGCAGCCTTTTTATCTTCTGATTAGCTTTGAAATCATTGAAGCCGGTGAAGATGTGTTTGTTATCTTGGTTCTCGAAGGACTAGAAATCCAGTGATCGCACAAATGTGCTGTGAGGCAAGTACCCATTTGTAAGATAGATGATGATTGCTTGTCGATACTGAGAAATAGAGCTTTGTCAAATCTGAAGTTGTCTCCTTTTTTTAATAAAAAATATTATTTTGATTTTCATGCTCGGAGAAAATTGTAAGGCTGCTAGCAGTAGACAAAGAAAAAAAAAAACAAAAACCAACCACCCCAAAACCCAAGGTGACTTGGATGTTTGTTTGTTTACTTTTGAGGTATGCAAGAAATTACTTTTTTTTTTTTTCAGAATACAAGCTGTCAAGGGAAGGAAAATACTTCTTTCATGATAAGCTCATGCAGGTTTACATGAATTTTCCTTCTTTAATGAGCAAAAATGTGATCTACTTCATTGCCTGCTTTCTCTAATCATCTCCCTGAGATGGAGCTCTCCATTGCAAGCACTGGAGCTAGAACAAGACCTAGTGGGACTTGACTTGATGTCGGGAAGATTTTGGGAGCTGTGAACCTTGCTTTGGAACAAATATTTGGCCACAATATACAGGTATGCTTGCACAACCAAAACCACCTACAATTGCTGTGTATTTGTGCAGAGGTTTTTTCCTCAGTGTCCCAGGGCTCGGTTAATGCATAGTCCAGGTCAGAAATGAGGTGGCAGGAGATATTTGCACAGCCAGTGTTGTCTTGGTATGGTACTGTGTGAGGGCTCTGCTAACACTTTATGTTTTCTTCTCTTCTTTGATGCGCACACTGTAATTTTAATAGGTAAATTTTAATTTAATTTGAATTAATTTTATTGTAATTTTAATAGGTGGTCTGTAAATAGACTACGGAAGTTAATCCATAACTTAAGGAGAGGATATGTGTGTATGTGTGTTAATAGCACCTGAGAAGGGGAGACGGCATAAAATCTGTTGTGCAAAAAATATGTATGTAGCTATCTGTTAGGTAATTTCTAACAAAAAGTATTTAGACTCCTTACAACGAAATTGCATATTAAACCTGAGATTTGTCAAGACATATTTAGAGAGTCTTTGCTCAGGGTGAGGGCTTGTCTTGGCTCACCCCTGTCCCCCTGTGCCTGGGGGGCAGAATGGCAACTGGAACAGTTCTTCCCTGCCTCCAATGGAGCTGTGTCTCCTTGGGCACCCAGGGGAGCAGAGCTCCTTCCAGATGTCCTCCGAGCCAGAGCCAGGATGTGGCCGGACTGTGCTTGGGGTGTGGAATGGATTCAGTCCTCTCAGAGCAGACAATGCTCTATTCTTTGTTGACTGATTGCCTTTATGTGTCTGGAGATGACAGTCTCCAGATTAAACTGTGCTGGTTCCTCCATCTCAGCCAGCGCAGAAACTCAGAGCAAGGTGTGAAACCAAATGCTGCCCTGCCGCTCTCCCGAAAATCGGTGTTTTCCTGGAGGCCCCTGAGAAGTGGGAATCAAAAGAGCATATCTTCTGAAGTGAGCACATACCTTCACATTGAATCATGGTACGACCTTGTTGGCCTCCATCACCCCTTCTTTCTTCTAACCCTCCCTGTGTTTTTCCATGCCATAAAAACAGGAGCCAGGCTCTTTACGACCCAGTGGGAGCCGGGTCTTTCCGCTTGTTTGCTCTGCAAAGACTTAGCATACTTTTGGCCACTGTGAAATAACTCAGACCCACAAGGAGGGTGGCTGGAGCTGACTCTGGGTAGCTGCTGCTCTGCATTTCTCTTTGCGAAGCTTTCATGGGAGAATCTTTCTTCTCTAAGTGGTATAATAGGACGAGGAACAAAGATTTGTGATTTCTTTCTTGGAGAACTTAGAAATATGCACTCTCAGTAAGGGCTGCACAGTGAGCAAATGTGAGCCTGGCGTGAAAAATGAAGCATCATTTGAGTAATGTGGTTTTTGTTTATTTAAGAGGAAAAATACTCCTAGCTCATTCTACTACCATCTTTGACCTTTCCTCCCTGGGAGGGAATAGATAAGCAAACAGGAAAACTGGGGGTGTGAGAAGGAGGGATGAGAAAGGAGAGGTATTGACTTTAAACACAGCTCTGTCATATGAGTGTCCATCTGTCCATCCATCTGTGAATATATTGTAATTATTAATAATATAAGTGATGTCATGGGTTCTTGGCAAGAGTATGGGGCTCCTGGGACAGCTCTGGAGCAAGTCAAAGGAAATAATAGTGGCTGCGCACATAGCTGGGGATCCATTTAGCTCACTGGGCGTCAGGTTTTCAGTGCCAAACCGCACTCTGTTGAAGGGCGGGAGCTCACTTGGTCTGCACGAAAGCTTCAAGGGAGGTCAGGCTGGTTCCCTCCTCCAAGGAGCCCCGTTAGCAGGGGAACACCGAGTGCACGGTCAGAAAACACATAACTAAAAAAGCACATGGTCTCTCTGAACCCTTGCCAACCCTGCCACCAGCCAAGGAACTTCAGTTTTATAGTTTCACACGTCTTCATTTTTGTGGATTTAACTGGACCAGCGGCGTTGCTGGGGATTAACTGGGAGTTAGAAAAGCATTTATGCGGTCCCCCTTCTGCTCAAAGGATATAGCGGGAAACACTCCTTGTGTCTCCCAGGGCTGGGTTAACAGCCTGCCCTTGCAGGCCTGGCGTACGTACCTGTGCCCTGAGAGAGATGACAGCACCAGATTCCAGATAAAAAGCTCATCACTTCTTCCCCTTGATTTGGACATCAAATAGTGCTTGGAAGTGAGTATTTGAGAAATAGCAGGACCCGTAATCCAGGACGTTTACAGTAGCTCTCCCAGAAAATGAGGCTTTGTTCTGACCTCCTCCACGCTTCTTAGAGCCATTATATCGATCATTTATTTGGCTTCATACTCTGATCTCTGTCCTGACGGATCTCACCAAGCTGATAGGAATCCTCAACTATTATTAAAAGGATTGGGATTCAGTTTTTGTGCCATCTGCATCCTTTGCATCTCCTCTTTGAAGCATGAAGAATAATAATTTCACATATTCCTATACCATGAATTCCAGAAAGCTTTGGAAAAAAAAATACATTGTCTTAAAAACGGGCCAAATAAGTTCTGTAGACCTACAATGTGCAATGTTTTTTCCACAATTTCTCAATACATGTTTGCTGATGTTCAAGCCTTTGTACGTTTGTTCTCATTCATAACACGCATTTGGGCTCCGTGTAAAATTAATTTACCACTGCTAAAGACAAGTACCTCATTTTAAAGTGAAGTTTCACACAGGTTTTTAAAGTAAAATACTTTGCCAGCTGTGGCGTCATTTGGGCAGTGAAACTTCACCTCTGTTCCCAGGAGGTGGATGTGGTGTGAGTGTGATGATGGGCTCAGGTGGGCTCAGGGACCCCGTGGTGTGTATGTGCGTGCCATCTGGGACCCTTGGCTCATTCAGACTTTTTAGGATGGGACAAACGTTTGTTAAGAAGCCTCTGAAGCCTGAAAAATCAGATTATGAAATCTGGAGCCTTCTTTGATGTGAGGGACCTGCTGCAGTGTCTGCCGGCAGGTCAGAGCTGTGTGTGTGATTTTGGACTCGCAGCAAAAAGAACTACATCCTCCCAGGGACCAGGTGCCCATTTTTGTGTTTTGTTTCTAACCTGAGCTCTTCTCGCTGTGTTCTGGGTGGAAACAGAGAACGTGGAGAGGTTCATTCCAGTTTGATGAGCTTGTTCAGCACCTGGAGCTAGGAATCTTCTTACGGATTTCATGGACTTTATATATTAAAGAAGAAGGAATGAATGGCAAGTGCAAATAGTCCAGGTGAGCAAGTTTAAAAAATTGGATAGAACACGCTGAAGCTTGGACAAGTTCAGTTACAAACTCTTTAATAAACATTCAAGAAAGTGTTTAAACCCTGGATATTGTATTATTGGTGCAGAATGGCCCTGGCAGCAAAAAATAACCCCAGCACTGTGGAGATGTAAGGCATATATGTAGGCCTAAGGTCATGGAGCTGGGATGTACTTACTCATAGTGTTTTAGCAGGAAAATGCTAACAAATAAAGAAGCTAACAAATAAAGAAGAGAGATGAGAGTACTGAACTCGATGAGGAGAGGAGAGACGTGAAAATAGTTGGGCAATCCTTGAGAGGTACAGTCACAAAGAAAATAGTCATTAGTCCAGAAGAATGGCCATCCTTGAGAGCAATACGACGAGATCAAGAACAGGAGGAGCTTAGGTAGACTGTTGAGAATGACTTGCTGACAGCATGATCTTTTAAGACTTGTCCTTTCTTAAAAGAGTCTATCATTTGCTCCATTTAAAACTAAACCTCTGCTTTTTGCCCCATTTGTAAAGCAAGAGTGGATGAAGCAAGATTAAAATCCGCTGAAAGGATGAGATCTTTCACTGACGGTTAAATGGTTTTGATGAACAAATCGGCATTTTCTTATTTACAAGGTATGAGTCGGTGGAGGGAAAGGATGCAAAATGCAATCTTGTGATGTTTTCTACACAGATATGGATAACCAGCCTGATTAGAGAAGCTTTGTAATATTTCTCCCTATGAAAGGTCACTGTCACCTTTGTTCAGTATTGCCTCGTGGAGGAGAGGGAACAGGGCTGAGAAAAAGGGGAAAGGGGAGAGCACAGAAGGGTAGCAGGAAAATTAGACATGCAGGTATGAATCCCATCCTGGCTGCATCTGCGCTTGAAACTCATAAGGTAATAGCAAGGCACGGCGATTCAGACTGAATGAATTTGTATCTGTATTCCAAAGCAGCGTAGCGGGGAAGCTTCTCATCAGCTGTATATATTACAGGGACTGAAAAAAAAATCCCTGCTGCATCAGTGCCTATATGCCCAAGATTAATGCAAAGTAAAAGATCACTCTCCAGCCCCACCACCCACGCGTCTGCTGACCACCCTCATCTGCGCCAGCTTCAGCAGGCTCCACGTGCGGGGAGAGGACGGTTATGATTAATCGAGGACTGCAGGAGATGCTGAACGTTCGTGTCCCCGTGGAGCCTGGGGTGGCCGGTGTCTGTGGTGAGGACTGGGGGGACAAAGCTATCTGTTGCCAGATAGAAATAGCAAGAAAAAGAACCCCACCAAACTGAAAAAAAAAAAAAAAGAAAAGGAAAAATGAAGGATATTTCTGTGAAACTCACAGGAAGTAAAAAATCAGTAGCTTTGCAGAGCTCTGCTCCCAGTATTACTCTTTGTGATTAGGCTAATGAGCCCTGACTCTTACAGGTATAGTATGCTGTGATACCCACAGGGGTTGGGATCTTCATCAGACAATTAGGTCTCTCCCTCTGTGCAGGCATTTTATAATAAATAATCAGTAGTCTTAATACGGTTTTGAAGCTGGTCAGCATAGTCATTAGCCTGCACAGCTCAGAAGTTCAGCTAAATTCACTTACTCCGAGTTGTTTGCAATATCTTGCCTGGTAATGAATGTAAATGTTTTATTAAAGTAAATGTTTAGATTTCTTGAATTTAGATTTTTTTTTTTCCCACTTTTAAAAATTTATAGCTTGATGGATGAAGAGTACCATTATTGGGATTCTGGTGCCATGTTCTGCCGTGCAATGTTGGTCCACATCTGGGTGGCTTTGGTGCATGCCATGGTAAGGAAGACTTGGTGCTCAGTGATGTGTCAGTCTGTGCCCCTTTCTTCACAGCTGCCTGCAGAAAATAGACGCAAAGAGGAATACGGCCATATCTTGCATGGAGAAGATAAAATGCAAATCCTCCAGATTGGTTTCTGACCCTTTTTCGAGATTTCCATCTGGTTTAGCAGTGTTTTTATTGTGGTTTCCTCTTGTGCCGGGCCCAGCTGGCCTGCCCTGCTATGTCCTGGTGATGTACAGCGAAGGATGGTGTTCTCAGCAGTAACCCACCCTGCCAAGCACAGGATGCCTTTGGCCAGGTCTCAGCCCTGCAATATTTCTGATAATTTCTTACTCCCTGATAAATTCATAGAAAGCATTTCAAAACTCATCTGTCAAAAACATCAGCCCTGCTCGGATAACTGTTTTAATTTTATTTAATTGCTTCTAGCGGTGCGTCTCCTTGGATGATTGATCGTGGCCTCTGTGTTGCAGAGTGCTTAGGAGAAGATACAAAAATCAAACTAAATGGTAGTGTTGGCCAAACACTTGGACTGTAATGAAACCGGTTCCTGACCCACAAAAATGATTTGCCAAAGATAAATCCCCTTTTAGTTAAAAAGCCAGACTGAACAGATGTCTTGCATGGTGCCCTGTAAATAAGCATCCTGCGGCTCCGGTAGCTCACAATGAGCTGCAAACTCCAAAAGCTCTTTCTAGATATGACAAATGCAGGGTGTTCCCTTCTTGAGTTATGGACAGCGCCACACAATTAGATTTGGGATATGGGAAACTGGGGCCTACTATAGATAAGAGGGGTCATTGTTCCCTTGTTAAGCATAATATACGGTGTTCAAACCCTGTAACTTTAGGCTTTTAAATTTGGCCTCTGAGTTAAGCAGTTTGGCTACTGGGTTGTCAGAGGAGAGGTTTAATTTAGGAACCTATCATGCAGCACTGATTAAAAACAGAGGCTGGGGGCCTCACTGGGACACCTGTGGGTGTTTCCATTAGAGCTCCTTTACTGGAAAGGACCACCTTTACCTTTCTGGGGAGGCTGGTTGGGAGATGAAAAAAAAAAATAGAAAAAAAGAAAGAAAAAGAGAAGCAGTGTTTCATGTCAGCAAAGATGGAAACCAAAGGTTTGACACATTGCCTTGCGCCATGAATCGAAGAATGGTTCAGGTTGGAAGGGACTTTAAAGATCATCTTGCTCCAACCCCCCCTGCCCTGGGCAGGGACACCTCCCACCAGACCAGGCTGCTCAAAGCAACCCGGCCTTGAACCCCTCCAGGGATGGGGCAGCCACAGCTTCTCTGGACAACCTGTTCCAGTGCCAGTGGATGGGTTTGTGCAGGCATTAGCGATGGGACCAGAGACGCAGACCCCAGTGGAGCTGCTCTCTTTAATGGTTTTTTCTTGTTTCCAACACTGCCCTGCTGGTGTTTCCAACACCGATGCTTGCTGCTGTTTTGGGAGCAGCATGGTGCGTGTTTTGCAGCTGGGTGATGCTGAGCCACTTGTATTGCGAAGACACACCAAATATCTTGTCGGCCTTGGGGCTTGGATGAAAGGGAACTGCCTGAAGCTTGATGTGGTTAAAGCAGAGGGGTTTTATGGTGATTCGAGAAGTAGTAAATTGTGGCGGCAGAGGTGATAGCTGCTCTCCTTGCTGGGGACAGCTTCTGAACCCCTGTGCCTTGGGTTTGGGCCAGGGCATGGAGACCCTGGGGAGAAAGTGAGGCAGCACGTGGGGCTGGGAGGATTTCTTTCCTTTCTGGCTGCATCTTACACTTAAAAGCACTTGATAATTGTGGTGCCAGCAAAACTTGACAAAATGATTTTCTTATACATTTGGGTAACGACGCATAGCTGGGTTTCTTAGATACTTCTCTTCCCGTTCCCTGTATGTTACAAATTTCTCTAATGTCACATAAGGGATTGGAAAGGAAACTTCGGCTCCATTCATATCGGTATTGTTGCTAGGAAACCTCTGCCTTTGACAATGTATGTTGAGCATGTCTGTATTTGCCTTTGGCTCTCCGAAGGACAAAAATCACCATGTGGTGCTGGGGGGTAGGAGAAAAAAAAAAAAAAATCAAAATTACTTTAAAATTTTAAACCGTGCCAAATGATGTTCTGGATTGCAGATGCCAGTGCTTCTGGTTTCGTACGGTTTGCTACGGGAGCAGATGAGGCACGGTTCGACCCTTTCGTGCTTCATGTGCATTAACATTGGGCTGCATTCTTCCCCGTCCCCTTCTGCTACCTGCGCTGGCTGGGGGCTGCCGTGCCATATGGGAGAGGGACCCCGAGTGCTTGCACGTAGTTACCATTCAGGGGGAAGCCAGCTCTTGGTATCCATGCCTGAGCGCGTTGCACGTATTCTCCGGCTTTCAGAAGCAAGCTGCTTGATTTACAGAGTTCTGTTTGGTGGGAAAGAGGGAGCTTCGTGATTATCTGCCTGTCTTTCTTTCTTTCTTTCTTTTTCTCTGGATTTCAAGATGGACATTAATTTGAAAAATATTCTAAATAACATAGAATGTGTGTATATGCATGTTAGATTTACATTGTTGTTGCTTTTAATAAGGTTAGAGAAATAAGAAAGGATTTGGAAACTATTTTGCTTTCTTTGAAAGAACTGAGAGGAGTGAAGGCTTAATTCTCTAAAAACAGCCTTCATATTTTTCACACACAGTGCCACTTTTGTTTGGTTTTTTTTTTACTTTTTTCCTGTCCTGGCTGAAAATCCTGAAGAGGTGATTTTTTTTTTTTTTTTTTTGCCTGCAGTAGTTGCTGCCAAACACTTTGGACGAAGTGTTTCCCATCAGTGCTGACCCTTGGTCAACACAGAAGGGGGAAGTCTGGTCTTGTGGCCAGGAGATGACAATTTATGGTGTTTAATGTCACAGCGTTTGCTGCAGAATGGACAAATATGGGTACACTGAGCGTAGAAAACATGGACTATCCCAATACAGTTTCCAGTGCAAGCACATATAGTGGGACCAAAGAGCTGATAAATTGATCCTTACCCTAAAGAAATAATTTTTTAAATAAGAAAACTAGTAAAAATCCTAATTCTTGATTTGCAGTTGGCAGTAATAAAACCTCATGGTGAAGTAAATGTTCTGTGGGGATTTTTTGGGGTAGGTTGCAATTTTGATTTCTCATTTTGTGTCACAGAGAGTGAAGAATAAAAGACGAGCAGCAGCCGCGCTGCTGGTGCAGGCCCGATGGCTCCCGGCTTTGTCCTCAGCTGACTCCATTGTCTGAAGGGTACGTGGGAGTGAATGGAGGGAGCAGCTCAACGCCGCTGGTCCTGCTGCTATTCCTGCCGTTAATGGTATGTGCATCCAGTGCCAAGAGTTTTCCCAGGACAAAGAGATGTTAATGAAACATCCCAGTGAATCCTAACTCCTGAAAAGCAGCTCAGAGTTAAGCCAGCACCTCCCCATCGCCCCCAGCCCTCAGCCGTAGCCAGGCTGCACCCTCTGCCTCCCTCCCTCCCTCCCAGGCGCCGAGCCCTGCTCGGGGCAGAAACCCTTTGTCCCCGGCCCCTGCTCCTATTCCCTCCCCTGTAGGCACCTCATTACTCGTCACACCACCTCCTATCTTCCTATTAACTCTCCTCTTGACTTTTCACACCCCTGATATCATGGCTATTTATTCCGTGTTAAATTATTATTATTAAAGCAGCATCTGGGTCCCCTTGCACTAGATCTTGCCATATCCCTACGACCCCTCAGAGCTAAAAGATGTAGAAATAGGGGAAAGGAAGGATTCCTATCTCGGTTTTGAGGAGGAGAAACTAAGGCTCGGGCACATGATTAGGTTGCCCAGCATCGCTCTTGCAGTCTAGGAGGGCTCAGATCGGCAGTGTTTCAGTCCGGTGACTCCCTGGTGGATCCACATGCTGCTTCTGGGGAGCAGCCCAGGACATGCTTATTGCTCCTGGAGTAGTAATAGTAGTAATAACAATAATATTAATAATAATAATGTAAGTTTCATTTTCCTGATATTTGCCTCTAAAGGTCCGGTAAAGAGGAGCTGGTTTCTTTTAAGACATTTGTCTATCCCGGTGTACAGTGAAGGTGTTCCTGCAGCTCGAGACCTATCTGTCTCCAGCTTTGCTCATGATGCTCACAGAGGTGTGATTTTTTGAGAGGGCTTTGAACATGGAGAATTTCCTAAATTCATCACAGTTACCACCACACCTGTGCTAAATTCCTCTCTCTCTGTTGTCCTGTATGAATTCACAGGTTGTTCCTGTGCCCTTCCAATGTCTGCTTTCTGCCTTGTGAGCAAGGTGCAGGTGTGCACCTCAAGAGCAGAAAATGTCATTTTTGAGGAGTGTAGTGACAGTTCAATGTCCATAATGCATTTTTTCTTGAGATAAACTGGTGAATCTGCTAACTCTTCAGGCAATTATTAGAGTTTTTAGCAGTATTTTATCAAGTCAGCCTTTATGAATTTTGTAAAGATCAGGAAGGACTTCTGATGATGATGGGGAGGGGATGAAGTTTGGTTGCTCACATCCAGGTTTTATATGTATAAAAGATGCATAAAATCGCATCATCTCTTAAAGCAATATTCCATACATTAAATAGGGAGCGTGACGGGTGATGCATTTTGAGAAGTAGGTTCCTGACCTACATTTCCGCAGTGGAACTTGCCCATGGGTATTTCCTCTTTAGCTTACCTTTAGGTTCAATATATTTAGTTTCTCGGCATCTGCTTTCAAGGTTTACATAGACTTGAGTTCTATTTAATTAATATTTTAAGCCTGCGCCTCTGCCTTGATGAGAAAACAATCCTTTCCAAACGCTGCAAACGTGTTACTTTTATTTGAAATTGCATCTGAACAAAAGGCTCAGTGCACATTAATCTCTTCAGTTTCCAAAGCTTTTTGTAGCTTTCCATCTTCAGCATCTCCATCTTCCTCTCTGGCATAGAGGCTCTACACGTGGAATTTAATTCACCAAACTCATCTGCCTATGGTAGCATCTCCGTTGCCCTGACTACCCTTTCAGAACATTTGTTACTGAAACCAGTAAGATATTTACTTACATTTTAGCAACTCTTTGAAAATGGTCATTACCAGAATATATCATTATGGGTGAAGTATCCTGATTTTAATCTGCCTGTTGATATTTACTTCATGTAACGACAGTATGTGCCCTGTAAATAACACACTGCATCTCAGGAAATGAAAGATGTTTTGAATAAATAAATAATGGCTTGCTGACTACTGAGTCTCCTGGCTTTGGTAATGTACTGTGTAAGAGAAAGCAAATAGAAATCTCCTTCTGGGCATTTCCAAACATCAAAATGCCCTCTGCATTTTGTTGTGGTTAAATATACAACCCCGTCAGAAGCCTCCAGACCCCTGTTTAGGTGGCCTTGCAAATTAATATCACAGATATTGCAGAAATCCCAGCTACTGCAAGGAAACATAAATTGTTTTTGGAGGTAGGGGATATTTTAATGAAAAATTCTGGCACTGCAAGGGGTGTGTTTAAAACCTAGTGATGTCTAGTTGCTTAATGACAGCTTATGTTACTGGGAGCACTGGAGTGCTGTGCATGTTTGGGGGGCTGTGGGTGACTTTTGGCCAATGTTATCTTCTGCTTGGAGTTTAAAGGCTGTGATGTGCAATGGGCATGTCACTTTGTGTTGAGCCGTGTGACAGGGCAAGCCTGGCCTGGGCTCTAATACAAACTGATGCACATGCCATGCTACATGAGGGCCCCAGGAAACAGGGCAGTCCTCACGAGAGGGCAGGTGTGAAGAGGTGGTAGATTGAGACCGTTGGCCATCCTTGTAAAATCATCTCCAATTCCATAATTAACCTGAGCTTTAGCTGAAAAGTTGTATTTGTGGATGGAAAAGAATGGAAATGGTGAATCCTTGTGTTGCTGGGACAGCATTTGTCTAGCTTGATGTGGCCAGTTTGGGTGGAGACCAGTGTTTTATACATGAAGAAATATGACGCCTCCCACTGAGACTAAACAGGGAGACACGACTGGTTTGCAAATCCCGTAGTTGAATCATTTTCACAAACTATGGCTTAGGTAAAAGACAGAAATCTATCAAATGTTGTACAGATTAACTTATCACCTAGTTAAATGGGCTGTCAGTCGGGGCTGCCTGTGCTTGGCAGGGTGAATTCAAATGCATGTAAATTTCCCTGGTGGCTGACGAGCTACGATGGTGGAGCTGTCAACTGATGACATGTGAAAATACATTAACATTGTTTAAAATATATTTGAAAGGGATAGCTCATATTTTGATAACATTTTCACACGCAAATGATTTGTATGAGATCTGAAATACTGACCACATAATTTATGCTGGGAGAACTTTTTTTTCTTTTTTTTTTTTTTTTTAAAGGTAACTCTTCAGATATGTTTTCCACTTAAAGGAAGCCTCCAAACAATTAACGATTACCGCACAAACGGGTTTGAGTCCCATGTGCCACCATTGTACGGAGTCACTGTTCCGATAGCCTCACTTGTCACTTCCACTTGATCTTACCAAAAGTGATTAGAAACTTCAAAAGAACCAATTATACAGACCATTGTGTTACAAACCTGGCACTTTCTTTTAAGCCTCGTGCTCCTCCCTGTGTTTGGACTCTCTGTTTTTAATTTCACGTCTTTGCAAGATAGATTTCTTGACTTAATGAGAACACTAGAAAACAGAAATACTAGAAGCTCCATGCTACATAGCTTTCCCTACCTCTTTCTTTTAGGGCTTAGTGACTTCTTAGCTGCTCCCTCCATTAATACACTAGGGGAGGCAAGTAGTTTGTGATGGTCACTTCACGTGTTTCCAGTTACACCAGCTACTGTTTGAGTAAGTGGCCTTGAAAGGTAAAAGAAAGATGCGGCTCACTGTAGGGAAAGGTCGTAGGATGTGAACAAGTGTTGACTGAGCTGTGTGATAAGAAAAACATTTGAAGCATGTGATTCAAGATTCATCCTTTAGTCTCGAATCTTCAGGGGTGAAAGGGGAGAACTTAGCACAGTCTAAAAACAGCAGATCTCACAGTTCAGCAGTCAACCATAGCGTCTGATACATGAAAAAAATTACTTATGCTGTCAGCTTCCATTATTTACATGATCTTTCTATGGTTGAGTCGTGGCTGTGGATGTGCAATTCAGCTAGAAAAATTGCATATTTACACAGATGGGTGCTGGCATGTGACCAGGGCTTAAGCGAAATGCATGGGTAGAGGTAGAAATCAAATACAGAGAGTGGTGAATCTGTTTTTGAGGGGTTTGGTTACAAGGTGCAAATGTTTACAGATGCTTGTAACTATGAATGGCTCTCTTGGATATGGTAATTCTTAGGAGAAGGAAGGTATTGCAAATAGCTTTGGGTGTTTGCTCTCTCCGACTTCCTGGGGTGTCTGTACTGGGTTTCAGAAGATGCTTCAGGGCACTCTACCTCTTGTTTTCTTTGGAAACTGGTAGCAAGGACAAACATGATGCAAGCGTAGTCAGAAAAGTCTGACAAAAAGACTAAAAAAAAATATCTTTCCATAGAGTAGTGGAATTTGAACGTTGGGGTGTAAATATAGTGCCTGGGAAGTGGGAGAGAAGACCTGGTGGTGCTCCTTCAGAGAAGTGTGTTGTGATGAGGAAGAGGCCAAGTGTCAGGACAGAGATTCTCTCTTCTCTTATTCCCTGCTTCTTCTTTGCTGCTGTGGATTGTGCATTGGAATGAACTGTTTCCACAATAACATGGGTTACAGCATAAATAAATAAGTGGAAATTTATCAGAAAACTTATTTTCTTTTGTGCATTATAAAGGCTGGTTTGTGGATTCTGGGCATAACTGCTTGCCTTAGAAACCCCCTTGGAGTGGAAACCTGGGGATAAGAGATGAAATCACTAGCCTTTCCACTGACCATATGACACTCTTATAAATCCCTTCTTCCATCGCTGGCTCTTTCTGGGATCTGCCTTTTGAACACCATCATCTCTAAGTGCAGAAGGGTTATAAAACATTTTGGTAATGTGCTGACTCAGTTCCTGCTGAGAAGTTTGCAAAGAGGGAGTCCTCTAATGCTGTCAACCTGAACCTAGAGCAAATGCAGATGATGGGAAAGCTTACTAGGTTCCAAACTGGAAAAGAGCTTCTGTTACAAAGAATTTATGAAGCTTGGCATTTTACCATGATTATCTTATTATCAAATAGTAAGGTGAGGTTCTTGTCATGACATCAGGGGCGTGAGCTGACATCATGTCTACCATGCTTTCAATGTCAGGAGAAATTTTTGACCTGGTTTTGATCTATGAAGTTCAAATACCAGTACCACATCAGGAGCATGGACCTTCATGCTGCAGGGCACAGGTAATGGAGAAAAGGGGAGATCAAGGGAGGGAAAGAAGGAACAAGGGGATGGGGCCGTAATGTCAGAGAGACCGCCAAGAAGGGCAACAGGTCCTCTGTTGATATTAGTGGCCTGTGGTTAACTTGGAACAACATGTATTTCACATTAAAACACTATAAAATATTTGTAGGTGTGTTTGTGCCTTTCTTTAGGGTGTGACTCTCCCTCCCTTAAGGAGGAGAAGTGTCCTTGTGGGTTACCAGGTATTTAACACATGGAATAGGTACATAAAATCCATTTAACTTGTTAGTGAATCAATTGCATTTCCCTTGGCGGTGGTGCGATGTGCAGAACCTTTCCCTCCAAAAGTATATTGTCTCTGCAGTTATGCACATTTTCCCTCTGCTGCTCACAGCCTGGTTAAACCCCACTCAGTTTTATAAACTGGGGAAAAAGAGCATAGAAACTCTTGCTCATGTGGAGGCATTTCCTTATGAAAACAAAGAATAAAAGGCACATAGTTTTTGTACTGCTAAGGAAGGCAAGTAGAGCTAGGTTTCCCAGAGAGAATTCATTTAGTAGATGCTCTTGTATTGAGGGGAGAACCCGATGCTAACCAGTCTGTGGTCACCTTTAACAGTTCAGAAGCTGCTGATCAGAGATGCGCTAACCTGAAAGAGTTAATGGCAAAGCAAGCCATGCAAAAGGAAACTGATAAAGAAAACTCATCGCCTCAACTTTAAGTACCATGGCTCACAAGCCACTGTCAGCACATCCCTTTTGCATCAGGTCAGCCTTGCCAGAAGCAGTATATAAGCAATGAAGGTGAGTGACAGTAAGGCTATAATATAAAGTGGGCCTCCGCCTCCCTCTGCATACTTCTGCTAATTGCTTTTCCCGTTACAAGGCCAGTTCCGCCCCTCGGTGTATAAATTACGCTTGTTTTGTGCAGCCGCGAGTGTCAAGTTATTGTGCTACTTTGCTTTACCACTTCTGTCCACTTACAGCTGTTTCTGACTGTCTGACGCTCCCTTTGCCGTCCTCTCTCCTCTTTGGTGTGGCTCATGCTGCTCCCAGGCGCCTGGGAAGAGCAGCTGCAAGGGGGAAAAGTCCACTTTTCCTCTGTGGAAAATTGTCTGCTTGGACTAAACCTTCTGTCTCTGAAGCATTTTCCACTTTCCTGTGGCTTTTTTCCATGCCTGACCCCTTCCAGGGAGGAGAAAACACAGGCAGAGGAGCGTGTGGCATTGCTCTGCCACGGGGCTCTTTGGGATGGGCACATCACAGACATCATCCCTTTTGCACCCGTTTTGTTCCACACACAGCTCTTGGAGAGGACAAGACATTTCAGTTCATGTTCCCCATAACTCTCAGTCCTGCTGTGAAAAATGACATCGCTCAGTGTCTTCTTTTGTTTAAAGCTATTCCCTGAGCCCAGCTTTTTCAGGAAGGTCTGAGAGTCTTACGACTTTGAGCACTACTTAGCAGTTTTGCTGAACAGACTGCCCAGGTGTTGCTTGGCACGACGAAACCCAGATGCTGTCTGGGATATCTGAAATGACCCACTTAATTTAACTAGATTCTTTGCCCAGGTATGGAAATTTTGATGTATTTTATTCCCCCCACTTTTTTTTTTTTTCTTTTTTTTTTTTTTTTTTTTTTTTCCTTTAAAATTCT
>VXBO01002530.1:862144-863586 GCA_013400135.1 Rhinoptilus africanus | reverse complement strand
TTTTTTTTTTTTTCCCTTCAAAATGATTATAGATAATAAAATAGGATGCAGAAGTCTTCATTAAAAATGCATTTTGTAAAATTGAAACTTAAGTGTCAGGTTTTTCTAGCAGTCTGTCAAATACTTGACAATTAAAATAGCTGTTTTTAAAAATTTAATGAGACACAATAAGGACTAAATGCGCAAGAAGCTTGCTCATTCTTAGGATAAAGAAGAAACATAACAAGTCCATTATATTTCCTTACAAAAATGTCCCATTTGTAAAATATGCTATAATCTATTTTTAATTAAATTAGTATATGCAATTTATTACCTGAGTTATATTTATTAATATTTAATATTTAATTTCAAATTAATTATCTAAGTGAAAGAGTGCTCAGCTGTGCTGAAGAGACTCACAAAACAGCAAGAGCCCTGCACAAGCCGAAGGAAACACACTTCCGTGGCAGGTGAACCTGGCGTGTGCAGCTGGCCTGTGCTTTGATGGCCAAAAAAATATAAGGCAGAAGTTTTGGGTGCAGGCCTGGATGGAAATGTCAACTCACTCAGGAGATGAATGCCTCGTGGTTGGAACTAGATGATCCTGAAGGTCTCTTCCAAGTCTAACCATTCTATGGTTCTGTGTTCTATATTCATAAAGTTAAGAATATTTTCTGGTATTCCATCTCCAACTTTAGCCTATGTGACTGTAGGAGCATCCCGTGCAACCAAGACCTGCCCTCACAAGGTTGCATCTTTCATCCCTTTGCTGAGTAGTTTGCCCCATACATTTGCTGTGGGAAATTAGGCTTTAGGTTTCCCTAATACAGGCTTTCTTCCCTCTCCTATGTGTTTTGATGAACAGAGAAGTAGGTACCAACTCTGACATTTAAGGTATGATTCCTGAGTTAGCACCCAGTCTGTCACTGTATCATTTTGGGCTGCTGGCAAACATAAGCAGGCATCACCGCATGGGTTACATTTAGATCACATTTTCAAGGTTTTGTTCACCTTTATGGCAGCTGTACAGTAGCGTGTGTTTTATTATTTGTGAGTGTTTGAAGACCTCAAAGTTAGGCCATCCTCTCCTGAAGGCACTGGTGGCTCTGCCCTGTCTCCAGTCTCATGGCACACGACCACTTTTCTTGCTCTTGTTCTCTGTTTCTTGACTTGGGCGATGTTACAACACAACTAGCTTTTGGTTTGGAGCACTAGAGCCTCTTGGGTGAATCTCTTAAAGAACCTCTTAATTTTTTCTTTCGGTTTGGGGCGCTTACCAGTTTGACTAGAGCACTCTTTGCCAAGGTAACTAAATAAATATGTTTCCAGCCATATGTAATTCAACAGGAACTGCACCAATGGGCAGATGTGGAAGTATAACGGAATACTTTCTAATTTACTTGGATAATTTGCAGAGACTGCTGGTCCTCTGTTTGCTTAAGACAAACTTTGGTGTGGGTTGT
>VXBO01002530.1:832144-857144 GCA_013400135.1 Rhinoptilus africanus | reverse complement strand
CAGAAGCAACAGGCTGAAGATACAGTGAGAACTGGTTCTATAACTGGTTCTATAATATTGCTTATACTTCAGATTTGGAGTTGTTCAGGTAGTGCTGGACATGTATGTGGGATTTCAAATTATTTTTTCTTTATTCAACCTTAACTATACTTAGGTTCAATTTTATGCCAAACCTCCAAAGCTGTACTAGTGTAGCACGGATTTTGAACAATATTTGTTATAATAAAGAACAAGACCTTCAGTTCTTCCTTTTATTACTGTAAATTCTCACTTTCCTGATTGAATTTACAAAGACAAGCAGAGAAAGAAGATGAGCGGTGCTTGTTCCCTTGCCCTGTGGTCACGGCTGCTGACTACCCCAAACGCTTGTCAGGAAGTTTCTTTAAAACTACCCGCAATAGTAATCAAACTTTGTGATCCCAAACCGTAGGTGCTTTGTATTTTCTCTATAAATTTCTCTTAGTTATTTCAGGCTCGTGCTACAAATTGTAGCCTTTTAGAGGTGTGTGCTTTGGATTTTTATTGTCATCGTTTTTGTGCTGGGGTTGACATAACATATGAAATGACTTGTTTGTCACAAGCCCTTTGTTCAGCATCAGTGGGAGCAGCTGCCCCGGGTGTTTCTGGAGCAGGGCAGAGTGTATTTGCTCCTCGCTGGGGCTTCTTGCAGCTCCAACCAGGTGACTTGTGCCATGGGCTCGGAGCATCTGGTGAATGGGTGCAAGCTCTCTCCACTCCACGTGTTTGCCATCCCACCCTCCCTGACCAGGGCTTTTGATGAGCTGTCACAATACATCTTGTCAGGTACCAGACGCTGGTGGCGGGGCTATGAGGCTACTGAGTGGCGATGGAAGGTCCTGGGTGTCGCTCGCCCTACCACGGGGGCCCAGGTATGTCTTGGAAGGCTTGAAGGGGCACGAATACAAATGCTGAGCATGATCAGGAGTATTTTTTTCCCCCTCTCTTTATGCCTGCTGAGACCAGAAAACACTCGTGTTTTCTTGGCAGCTTCTCGCAGCACTTTCAGGACTCGCTCACCTTGTTTTCTCCCTCAAGCAGAATATTGTGTCCTTGGTACTTGGCTTCCCAAGCAAGGCAGAGAAGACATCCACATATTCCCTACACCATTTTTCTCTTTAGTGGATATTAGCAGATGTGCTTCCAGCAGACTGGCTAAGCATAAACAGGCTTTTAGACTGACAGGTTCATGAACCAAGGGCCCCGCTGGCGCGTTTGCTGCTGTACCCTGCTCTCCTCACCGTGCCCTGCTCCGCACCAAGCACACTGCCGAAGCTGGAGAGCCTCAAAATATCCCTCTCCCAAGGGCTTCCGCTGANTTTTTTTTTTTTCTTCCCTTCCTTGCTGCCCACTAACCGATGCCTATAAGCGCTGGTGCCGCAGCGCCGTTGCTGAGGCTCACTTGCGGCTCCCAGATAAGCGCGCTAATCCTTTGTCTTGTGCGGTGGGATAAGACACCAACCCTTACAGCAGCACTGCAGCATTTTTCCAAGTTTCTTTTTCAGAGCTTCTCTTGGCCCATTGCCCCTGCTAGCCTGCTCCCTTAATGGATTAGCCGGACTTCAAGGAAAATCCTCCTTTAACAATAGCGAGGAATTGTGTGGTTCTCGGTCTACCTAAGGAGAGGTGCCAACAGTATTTTCTGCTACAAGCGAATCTGTTCAGTCTTTTTGATCCGATTTCTCTCTTCTTGATTTTGATATCTCTACAAAAGCCATTGCAGATGGGAAAGGAAAAAAAACCACACACCCAACCAAGCCACCCTTAGTTTTTGTTCATTCATTTTTTGTTTTCCTTCCCCCCCTCCCTCGAGCTGCTGAGGCGACCTCATGGAACAGAAACTAAATCGCTCTCCTCTTGCTTTGGGCTGTTTTTCATCACTTCTGTGTGCTTCCTGACCCCAGAAAGCAGACTTAAGTCGCTACATTCCTCCTCCTTCACCATAGCCAGAGACACGGTTCCTCTAGTTTCAGCAGATGTGCCAAAGGTACTCTGTTATCCCTTGAGCATAACTTCAAATTTGGCAAATGAAATGCTTGGACATTTTCCAGGAAAATGTTTTTGTCTTGAAAAAGTGGTGTGGTGTTTGGTTTTTTTTTTTGTCCAAAGGGTAATTTATTTGAACTCGAAATGTTGTTTGAAACATCTCAGGTTTGATGAAACTCTTAGAAATCCAGAGTTCTCCTAATTTTTGAAGGGAGCTCTCACTGAGCTCCAGATGTTTTGTCAATGACCATCAGCTGTGGAAATGGGTAGCCAGGCAGGGAAATTATTATTCCTCTCAACCTTATCTATACCACAAGGCATAAGCAATGACACTGAAAAAATGTCAATTAACCTGTGCTGTTGGTAACCTCGGAGACTTCTCTTTGCATGGAAACTTTTTTTGGGGGGAAAATTTCCATATGTGTGTATACATAGCTGTGGGTGCACGCATGAGCAAATACATGTATAGGAAGCTGGAAATCCTATTACCTTTGGTCAGCTTTAGAGGTAACTAAAGCCCAGCTGTGCTCCGCAGTCAGGAGAATACAGCAGGGCTAACACACATAAAAGTAGACACAAGATCCTTCATGTCTCAGGCCAAGCAGCAGGTGTGCTTTAGGTCTTGGAAAAAAAAATACTGAATTGATATGAAACTGTGATAGTGTAAATATGGGGAATTTCTGCCACCTGTCCTTTGCATCCATCTTGTAGCCTTCTCAAGTCAGCTCATAACCAATTCTTCCCAGGCTTCCAGCTGCTTGGCATTTCTTGTGTAAAATAATTAATGATTATAGGGAATGGAGATATCAGCTTAGGGATAGTCGTGCCTGGTCTTGGGCATTTGTATACATGTGCTCATGCACATTCGGTGTTCTGTAGCACTGTCAGAAGGGAAAAAAGGCAAGTGATATGAAGAAATATCAGGAAAAGTAAAAAAGCACTGTTATGCTAGTGTATAAACCTATCATGCACTTTCATACAGAGAGTAGGCAGAATGTACACACCTGCAGTCCTTCCATCTGGATATAGAAAAAGGCCAGATTAGCATGAAGGTGGCTTCTGTGTGGGGAACAGGGACATGGGGCAACATTGGGACTAAAAGCTGGGAGTGTAAGCCAAAAGTTAACACGGCAGGACTGTTTGTTTCTCAAATCTCTGGGAACTGAGAGCACAGCCACAGGAAATGTTGCTCCCTGCTCCGGCTCTTGCAGCCCTCCCTCGGCGTTGGCTCTGGGCTGAAGGCAGGGACAGGCGCCAGGATGGACGGACCTTTGATCCAGTCCGGGATGGCCGGTCCTAAGCTATCCCTTGTGCAATCGTGTTTAATTCTCTGTGCTTTATTTCCAGATAAATGACCAAAAGGCAGTAAATTAAAACCCAAGAGGGAAAAAGGGTGTATATCGGGACAGTATTTCAAGTATTGATCTTTTTAGACCTTAGAAATGCACATGGTGTGACGGTCTGTCCTGGAAATGTCATTCCCTTGGCTTGGTGCCCCAGTAAGATCTTGTGTATTGCTTCCTTCACCTTCGGGGTAAGCTGGGGTGAAGCTGATGGTTCATCTCTGATTTTGGAGCTTTTAGAACATACCAGAAAAGCTGCTGAGGGGCTGACCAGGAAAATCTACTTCAACTGGCTATACACAAGCGTGTAGTCCCCTTGTTTTGCTTTAAGAGGGATGTGCCTGAGCTGCATCTCAGCCCTGGGATGGTGGCTCTGCCCTGGCAGCCTGAGCTCACTGGGTTTGGTTCATATTGTGTGACCATCTGAAAGCTACGGCACAGGGAATCTGGGAAGGGACTGGTTCAATGTTGTGTTGAGCTTTTGATGCTATGTGAAATGCTCTGGGTTCAATGAGTGGCTGTTTCCCTGGAAAATAGTTTCATCAAAAAGTGCCCAGCTTCCTCTAATTGCACACCAGTGACAAGGTTCAGGGTAAGTTCTTATTTAAATTATGTGAATGTAATTATACTATAATGAGGTGAAAATTGCTAATCCATTGCACTTTGTGCCTCAACCCCAAGTCCCTAACTTGTGTCTGAATGTGTAAGGTTATTTTGAAGTGCAGAAGCCTGGACACAGCCCCCATCTACAGGGCACACTGGACAGGGTGCGTCAGGGCGATGGCATCGAATTGGAAAGATGAGAGTCAGGCCGTGAGACTGTGTTGGAAGGTAGTGCGCATATACATCACAATTACACTTTTCCAAGACTGGAGATGCTGGATAATTGTCTTTCCCTGCCAGTGTGCTCAGGGCGCTTTACAACAATAAATTTCACCAGGAGGGCTAAAAACCAGAAAGCACAATAACATGAAACCTGCTGCTCCAAAAAATGCAAGCAAACAAAGCATTTGTAGAAAAACTGGGCTCGGGGTGTACAGGATGGTGGAGCCCAAGGTGCTGCTGCAAAGCTGGAGCTCTCAGCAGTGGGTACCGATGGGGCAAGAAGGCAATGGTGTCCCACAGCGCTCTGGGGCACTGCCTGTGATGCTTCTGCAAAGCAAGACAGCTCAGGGCTGAGCATCGATGGAGAGGAGGGACGAGGTTCTCTTTGCAGCCCAGGCAAAATCGGCTGCCAATCAAAAAGGTGATAAGCAGGCTGTTGTTGACCTCCAGGGAGTATCAGAGGACAAATATCCTTGAAAGGAAATTTGAAAAATAATCTCCAGGGAGGCCAAGCACTGCTGCAGCGCTGGTTGCTGTACCACAGTGCTGGGACCTCTGAGCATCCACACTGACCTACCACAGAAAGGCATCTATAATTTTCCATCCTGTGGTTAGAAAATATCTTGGTAAGAAACCACAAGGGATGAGCAGATTTGGTGCCTGGCTCGCTGCAGACCCTTGTCTGGCTTCTGGGGCAAACCCTCCTCCAGCTCTGCCCGGGAGAGAAGGACGCTGCTGGTCCCCCTTCTCTGTCCAGGTGGTGGGTGGTGCCTGGAGCTGTCGTTTTTGAGGCATGTCCTACAGCAGGGCCTTGATCTCATTGGGACCTTAATAATAGCAAGAGGAATAGTAAGAATATATTCAAAACTGTAGAAGAGAGGGTAGCTGGATAGTTTGCAGTGGCCATTAGATAGCTGACACTAGCCATGTTTGCTCTATAGCCTTCGGAGCCATCCATAATTAGAACGTACCTTTTGTAACCCTATCTTACAGTAGATTTGATTTTTAGGAAGGGAAAATGTCAGTAAATCATTATTATTCATGAGACAAATCCTGAAGGGTAAATTTTTTTTAAACACCACCTCTATCAGTCTCTCCCATGTCACCTAACTTTTATGCAATAACACTGTTCCCTTAGAGATACCGTATAAAATATCTCTCACTTCCCAATATTATTCATAGAATTCCCATTATAGAACATTGAAAACCCAGATTAGAAGAGTACAAGAATATTTTATGACCAGTTTGAAAATGCTGTTACTGCTGCAATAAATTAAGAAGTTAAATTACTCCCACATTGAGTATTGATATACCGTGCATGGCAGAAAAAATCCTTTGAAATATACCGTACAATACATATAGAGAAATTCCAGCCCCTTTGATGACTGCAATGTGACTGCCAGCAAAGTAGTTTGTGTGCATATGGGGGTGGGGGACTGGTTTGCCAAGTCTGGTCTTTAAAGCAAGGAGTTGAGCAAGGCTAAAATCAGAACAGTAAAATATTATATGGTTAATTGCTAATATTGGCATGTTGCGTATAATGGCCATGTCTCCATTCTTCATTCTTCTCGCATTCAGTCTTTGTGAACCGGACCTCTATAGACAGAATATATTGTGGACCAGCAGACAGAATTTCCCATAGTATAATTGCTCTTGCATATATCTGTATGGAGATTTATTTGTGGCCCTTGCCTGACCACAGGAAGACAGGGGACATGTGTATATGCTTTTTTTATATTAGGGTGTTATGGGGTGGTCCCTCAAACTCAAAACTTTAACTGCCAAGGGAAAGGCAGAAAGAAATAGAAATATTGAATGGAGTCTGGCTGATGGGATTCAGTTGCTTTGTATTTTTAGACACAAAGATGCTCAACTAATTAACTAAATCAACTTTTAAGCCATATTTACAGTTTTTCACATTATTGGAGTGTGGTGTAAAGCTCCTAGAATGTGCCAGACAATTTTGATCCAGTTATTTATGAAATTTATGTGCACAAATTGTGTTTTTTCTGCTTATGAAGCTTCAAATGTGAAACATGGCAATGGTAACTATGTGTATACAAACTGGTTGCTACAACTTCAGGTAATATCTGATCTTTCTTATTTATTTTCATGCGTTGCTTGTTGTGCGCAAAAAGCAGCGCTTTATTAAGCAAAATAATTGGAGACATTTGCCTGTTAGCCTACATTGGCAACCAATGCGCCTACTTTGCAAAATGTAACAAAAGAGCCCTCTTACACATTTTGCAAAGAAATGAAAACAGAGCTGCTGCGAAGCAGGCAGCATAAGCAGCTTATTCGCTTTTGCCAAGAACCCGGCAAATCCAGTAGTTAAGTTTACAATAATAATTACAGTGTATTTTGCTGATTGCAATATTCTGGCCCAAAAGTGACTATTTAGCTAAGTTGGCCGGGGCATCAAGCACCTATAAGTAATGTGATCTATTTATTAACGATTGCTTTTTTATGAGCACATCCTTTCCGAATTGCCTCGTTATTCCACAAACTGGGGGAACAGGCTTTCGGCAAGAGGCATTTATAGGAAAGGGAGCAGAGAGGAGTTATTTAAGAACAACACAATCAGTGATGCAGCCCCGAGTGTGTTTTTAAAGGTTATTCTTGGAGGATTCCTTCCCAAGGAAAGCGAGGCAATGAAGGTTAGAAGCCGAGCAGCATGTTTTTCCCTAGCTGCACTGAAAAATTCACTCAAAAATAAGCAGAAGCTTTCGGTACACCCTGAAGCTCACGTGCGCTTGTCGGACCCTTGACTTCTGCCCTGGAGTTGGTGGTTCTCAGATCAAGCCCAGCCAGGGACCTCCTCCTGCCCTGGCAAACCGATGAATGCAGGAGCGGAGCTCATCCTCAGCCCAAGACAACGAGGCTGATGCCGCGCTGCCCGAAGTGCCTTATCTTCATGTATAATCATGTAGCAAATCATGTATTCATTTGTATTATTAAATAAAGACTAACAGAGTCGTACACCCAGCAGAGCAGAAGGGGATGCACAAAGGATCATGGGTTCCCGGCATTCCCCGCTCCCTCTTGGAAAGCCGCTGACTCACTCCCCGAGCAATCAGCGCTGTGTGCCATTACAAATGGGGTGGTTAATAGGCCTGCATCCATTATCATTAGTGCATCTCAGCACGCAGGTACATGATGGGTCCTGCCAGCGCATTTGCTCCAGCTCACTGAGCCAGGGGCCATGCTCCATTGCAAATGAGGATGAGGAACACCTGCTCCAGGGTTTTTCGGCAGACCGGAGTCATCCTTCACATCTCATGCAACACTTGTTCTGTCAGAATGCAGTGCTGGCACCGGCCGGAGCGGTGGTGTGCCAGGCGTCCGACTAAAGATTATAGACTTCCCTGTGGTCTTCTGCTGAAGTTCAGCTTTGAATTTTTTCAAAGCAACCTTTTAAAAATTTATCAATTTCGTATTAGGCATTCAGTCATTATGTTAAGGGTTTAAAAATAAAGATGAAAAAAAAACTTTGCTTCAGAAATTAACTTTTTTTTTTTAGCAATTAGAATGGGAGCATAAAATATTTATTGAGTCCAATAATTTTATTCACAGTGCTGAATGTTGGCTGTTTTGATATGTTTTCTAAGAGAGTTTTTATTTTTGGGAACTAAGCCTTGTGATTTTCTTTTTTTTTTTCTTTTTTTTCCAGCCTTCTGCAACTATTCATCGTTTTTGTGGGATTTTCATTTTAATCGTTTGTACTGACCCGAGATGTGATATTAGACACTAAACAAACTGAGGAAAATATCAGAAAACATTGCCTTCTCAAGGCACATGTCTTTCCATCCAGAAGCCTCTGCTCTGGCTGCCCTCCAGAACCAGGACAAAGGCTTTCCTCATCCCACTCCAAAAGGCACCATGCTTGCTGCCAGCCCCAGGCCAGCTTGTTTTAGGCACTGGAAACCAAAATTAAGGGAGGAAAAATGGTTGCAATTTCAAGAAGCAAGTCCTGAGGTTTGCAAATCACAATGAAGAACACAGCGAAGGTGGCAGCGTTGCAGCCTGTTCGTCTGGTCTCCTTGTCCTGTGTAATGGGGATCTTTTGGGCACTGTTGGTGGCCAAAGCTTCTCAGTCCACAAAACCATGGGCTTAGAGGCACCCTGGGCAGTTCTATCACCCATCCCGCGAGGAGGAATAGCTGGGGGGCACGTGCTGTTGGGCTCATGGACATCCCTCCATCCTTCAGGATCACTCCTTCCTGGGAAGAGCCCTCCAGATCGCTCCCTGTGGATGGCACCTTGTTTCCTCCAGCACCATTTCCCTGATGGATCATGCATCAGCTTCTTGAAACAAGGCTTAGGCTGAACTGGAACCGGACAGTCACTGCCATATCGCGTGCCGCTGCCAATAAGGCAACACTGGCATGTGCTTTTTGACTCGTGTCATCTTTTCTCCCAAGCAAGCAGAAGGAATGGGAGTTGTCTGCTTCTTCGATCGCAAAATGCAGGTGAGTGGACTTGTCTCTGGACTTGCAATAAGGAATTAACTAAGAAATTCCCAT
The DNA here is from genome assembly GCA_013400135.1 of Rhinoptilus africanus. Classification (NCBI taxonomy): domain Eukaryota; kingdom Metazoa; phylum Chordata; class Aves; order Charadriiformes; family Glareolidae; genus Rhinoptilus; species Rhinoptilus africanus. Next base: position 848,449 of record VXBO01002530.1, on the reverse strand, counting down.
TTGCTGGAGGTTATAGGTCTGCTGCTCTTCTTCCCTGCCAGGGAAGTGGAGTCCTTGGTTTGATCAGTAAACATTTAAGGTTCGTACCTTGGGATCCAAAGTCTTATCTCTGCTTTGTGATCAGGCACTACCAAAAAACGACTCCCAGGATCCACCCTTTTAGCCATTAAGAACTTTGAGGTTCAAATGAAATCTTGGACTCTTGTTCCTCAAGGTGCTTCTCAGTGTGTTTCAAGTTTGGGTTCCTTGGTCACTCCCATCAGAGGAAATCTGTCATTGTACCTTATTTTGTGTGGTTTTCTTCTCTATTCTTGTTCTTCTCTGTATTTATCTCTCCTTATCAGACTGGTACAAACTATGGGGATACTTGACCTAGCTCTGTCTTTCCATCAGCTCTTCCCTGGTGGGACTTCAGCTTACATGTGTACCGGCTCTGTAGGAGGTGAGTCATTTCCAGACTGAACCATTACATGAATGTTTTAGTTGATTTAAGAAACTTAGTATTGGGATCATAATGATACACATCGCTGTGTTGGTCCTGCATGTACGCTCCCTTCCAGCTTCAAGGTATGTGCAGAAAAATATCCTTCTCTGGTACCCCTGCCTGAATGCTTCGCTCTGCATAGTCAAAATAAATGAGTCACCTCAACCAGTAATGAGAAATACCATCCTGTGCTGTGACTGCAATGGGATCTGCATGTGGCAGGGAGACTGGGACAGCCTCTGGTAATCTGGAAGATGAAGAGAGACAAGAAAGCTTCTGGTTTCCTTTAGGGACTCTGAGTTTCATGCCATGCTAATCAGTCTAAATGCAGATCTGCTCATGGAAGTGATGTACCTAAGTCGTTATCATCTTCCTGATCAAATTTGGTGCATGGACTTTGTCACTTCTGTGGCAATAATTCAGGTCTTCACTTGATACAGATCATATTATTTCCAGGTTCGTAAGACATAGGAATGTCCCCAGGAGAGATTTAAAGGGAATGCCAAATATAAGATGCCTGGAAAAACCAAACCTACTAATAGGTGTGAGACTCTGCTGGGGACTTTGTCGCCACATTCAGGTACTGAAGATTTTTTTATGATTTGGTGAAACAAAAATGCTGCAAGAAGCACTCCTGTAAATGCGATGGGTTAAAGACTTGTGCTAAACTTCTGATACATCTGTGTTTTTTTATATCCTCCATACTATTAAAAAGAAGTATTCTTGTTTTCTTCTTTTATCCTCTCAGCATGGAATAGTTACTTCAGAAGGTGTTTAGGACCATGCCACACTGAATGACCTTGCATTGCTAATGGGGATGTCCCTGCCTTTCCCAGGGGATCATGGGCCGGTCATTGGTGACTCAGGATCATACATGTAAAGATGTTTCATATCATTTTGTGTAAATTTTAGGGAGAGAGATAAAAAAATCTTCATCTTTTGCAATGTAAATATGGCACTTTTGTGATCTGTAATACAGTTCAGGTAAGCGAGGAGGAAGGAGGCATCCCGGGAGGTGAGCGGGACAGTCCATCTGGCCCAGTACCCTCTCATGGGTGGTGACGGGGTCTGCAACGGCTGCTTAGGGAAGAGTATGAAAAGAGAGCAAATCTTCAAACTGCAGTGATCGGTTTGAGAAGCAAAATACTTTAAGTTGCATTTAATATACAAACATTGGCATTTACCCTTTTTCTCGTTGAAGCCATATTTCTAGATCTGTGCCTTTTGAAATATTACGTTTTGATGGGGCTTTTGCTCATGTACTACAAATGCCTTTATTCTAGTTTCCCTCTATCCACTGAGAGCTGCTCAAAGTTGATGTTGCTGCAACACTGGAAAAAACAGTGCTAGAAATGCCAAATCTCCACTCATTCAGGACTGAAGAGACTGAGAAAAACTGTTCAGAGGGGTGACAATAATGCAGAAGGCAGCTGTGTATACTTGATGCTAGAAATGAGGATATTTTAATTAGGAGTATGAGCAGGAAAATTAGGTTTTGGGTTGAAATTTTCAAGGAGTAACCCTACAACAAGGCATGGAAGAATCCGGTGTAAGCAATTCCACGGGATCAAAGGGGATAATTTAATATATAAATTATCCCATTTTAAATACTCCAGTGCATCTGCAAGGTTGGGTTTGGGAGAAGGTGCAGGCAGGCAATGAAATAGAGCCATGAGAATAGTCTGGGGATGCTTAAAAATCCTTGGCTTTCCTGTTGCAACAGGAATAAACAATATCTTCCTTTTTTTCTGCTCCACAGGGAGTGCTGGATACCTACTGGGACATGTCTATCACGTACAGTAGGGAAGAGCTCCAGAAAGAAATGTGGAATATTGTTATTGGCTTGGAAAGCACAAGAGGCAGCCATGCACCCATGGTGCTCGGTGAGTCTCTTACACAGCACCCCACAGCTCCAGGTGTGGGTGTTGCTTTGGTCCCCACCAGCTTAAAAGGCATCACTTTATTTTTCGATGTGCTGAGATGATGCCTTCTAAATGGCTTTAGATGTAAGGCACTGAGACAAATAAAGAGGAGACAAACTTTGAAAACGTGTTGCCAGAGGTTCAGTACTTTCAAATGTGTGCCTTGACGGATTTTTCATAAAAGAAGAAGGAGAGATTATGTTATGGACTATTACTGGCTTGCTTAGTGGAAACACTGTGGGAAATACTGCTTTTGAATTTACTGCAGGTACGAATTATTTTATTCTGTCTAGGTGAAATGCAACCTGTTAATTCAACTATCAGCTTTTGTCTGATGCAAGGGAGTGCAAAGTTAATTTTGTAACATGAACAATGAAAAGTTTATAGATTTTTAAATGGTATCAGATTTGTTCAAGTGTGCTCTTAAGCACAGCCCTGAAGCTCGGGGTATGTTTACATGCTTTACTGATTATCAATAGACTTCGGTATGCATTTGCAAAATCACAGCTCCATCAGTATGTCAAACAAAAAAAATGAAATGTCTTCTCGTCTTCCATGTACTTTAAATATATAGACTCTGCGGTGTGTATCTGCTCAAATTAGGGAAACGACTGAATCTAATTTGAACAGTTGGAGTTTATGCAATTTCTAACCTTATTTCTTACATTATGCTGTGGCCTTGGCCGGTGATGTGCTGTTGTTTTACCCCAGCAATGGACTGCCTGCCAGGGAGCGCTGAGGCTCTGATGTGACAAGCAGACACCCATCCCAGCTTTGAAACCAAGCCTCTGGAGGTCAAAAGCTTGTGCATTAACCCACTTTGCTACCCAGCCTTGTACTGATACATTTTTAAAGCAGTCTTTTTTTTTTTTTCGTAAAATTGAAAAGAAGAAAATCATCCTATATTTGGGGAAAAATAATTAAAACATCACACAATGAATTAGATGGTACTGACAGAACTTACAGTACAAAGAGAAGTTAGCATATGCATATTGCAGGGTGTTAGTGATCATTGCCAAGCACATGAAAATTGCCTCACTGGTTTTTTTGCTGTCTTAAGCTTGACATCTGGGGATCTGCGTAGTGTGCCCTCCTGCTCCACCTTCCAGAGGCAATGTGAAGAGCAGTCTTGGTGAAATTTTGCCTTATTTTGGGGTAGGGCTGATCAGTCATAGGATTAGGCAGAAATGGGAGCATCCTCTTGTATTTAGGTGCTGGGAGCTGGGTTCAGACAGGGCATTAATACTCCACTCACAGTGTGAGCGCACAATAGCTCATCCCTAAAAAGCCGAAATGAGGTTTTGGCTGAAGGAACGCATTGCATGTGATACTTGATTGTTTAAACACTGGCTCCTCGGCTATTTTCCTGCACTTTCTCTCCTCCCTCCCCAACAATTAGGTGGTTAAAGGAGAGCACGCAATATTTAATACTAGATTTCAATATTCTGCTCAGTTTTTCTTTCACCTTTGGCTGGCGGCTCTGATGCCAAAAAGTGTTGGTGAGACAAGGGGCTCTTTTGCCAGTGGGCTCTTCAGCCAATGGGCTCTTTGGACTGTCTCTGCCAGCTTGTCCTGGGGCTGTCGAGGCAGAGCTTTCCCCCATGCCGGCGCAGAGCCTTGGTTTTGTGAAGCACATGAACGGAGACTAGTCTGAGACAAGTAAGCTCTTATGTATACTTGTGGCCTCGTCAGGATTTGAATCAAAGTCTCTGGAGATGCCCTCCAGCTTCCTTAAATTTCATTTTTTTATAATGAAGATAATTTTGAGTTTTACAAGCCCAGAAATGTCTAAAACTAATAAACATTTTATACATGTGTCAAAAGATGCTTAAAAAGCAGCCAAACCATGTTTTTTTAACAACTGGGGGGTGGGAGGGGAATGAAAAAAAAAACCAACCCACAACGCACTCCTTGTTTGCCAAGTTCCTGCAGCCTGAGCAAATTTTTACAGATGAGTTATAAATCCCAGCCTAATGGAGCTTTAATGGAAGCGCTGACACTACCTGAAGCTGAGTGGTGGGGACGTACGGCTACAACGGCTCCGCAAAATGACCCCTGCATCCCGCTGCCACCCCCATCCCTCCTTCTGGAGCGCGGGAATAATGCTGCTTTCCCTACAGCAGCGCTTGGGGGAATTGAGACATGGGGGGAAGCTCGTGAGAGCACTCGCCCTTCTTTCTTTGGTGGGCTTGCAGGGAAAGGATTTGGCAGGCGGCCTTGGCAGCTCGCGGGGAAACAAAAAAGAGCAGCTATCAGTGCGAAACCGAGCGGCTTCGGAGGCGGCCGCGGTGGCTGGTGGCCATGCAGCCTCGCTGGACCCTGCTTCAAACAAACAAGGGGCCGGGTTTATCGCGGGGCTTAGGAGAAAAGGCTCTTACAGTCATTATCCAAGAGTTATATTTATCTCCGTTTGGAAATCCTCGGCCACTTATTGATTCTTTGATGTTTTTGGAAGATGAAGATGTTTACAACGAGTGGACGGCGCGGTTTGGTTTCTGGATGTTATTTCATCCTACAAAGATGACTTAGCAGGAGGATATCTGTGTCCAGGCATGCATCTCCTCTGATGGATATAGGTGTGTATGTATATAAGTACATAAAGCCTTGCTGAGTATACAGCAGCTGGCTTACTTTTATCACCAGCTTTGCCATAAAATGTCCAATTTTAATAATCAAATTAGAGCCAACGAAAACCCGTACAGGTGAGAGGAAATCTGTGAGTATGATCAAAACCACGTTTCTGATTCAGGACAAAATCGCAGGCTACAGGGAGGTACATCTGTAAATTATACAGGAAGCTTTCTTCAACAACTGATTCACCCTGACAGTTTTACTGGAGTATATGAAAATTAGTATTAAAGATGTGATATGTAGGCTTCTTTCCAGGAATTCCAATCTGGTTTCAATAAAATGAAAACACTGATTGGAAGTGAAGTTGCCTTCCGGTTTTGCCTTTGGCTATTATGTGTTCATTCGTGAAATGACTGAATTCCACAACTACTTTTAATATTCACCTTTTGAGTTCATCTCCCGTACTGGACACATTGGAATGATTAAAATAGCACTGCCTCCTGAAGCCGGATTCTCTTTAATTTGAAACAGCCTAGGTGCTGAGGAGAAAAAAAAAAAAATAGAAAAAATGAATGCTCTGTTAAGTCCATCCTTTCTTTGCATCAAGTTGCTCCAGTGCCTGTTTAGGGTAGAATACTAATAAAGAAGTGGTTTCGAGATGAAACATCCCATGCTTCCTGAATGGCTGTGCAGGGAAGACCTAAACAGCGCAATTTCATGCTTCCCATCCTGTCTCCTCCAGGTTTTTGCTCCTGGTGCTGTCCACTGGATGAAAGGTTTGCGTGCTCTGATGCTCCAAGCGGTCCACGGCGCTGTGCTTTGGTAGCCATGTGGCCACCTTTGTTAGTGGCCCTGCACACTCCGCCCCAGCCCAGGCAGCTCCCATAAGTGGCAACGCCTGCAAAATCGGCTGTGGTGCAGAGAACGGGGGCCGTAAATCTTCAAGAAATCTGAGTTCTCGCAACGCAAACTGTTGCATTGTAGCTTATTGTTCAAAATGGCATTTGGATCCCAAGCTTGAGGGAGTTTTTGCATGCCAGATGAGCAAGCTAGCTTCTCGCAGAGCATGAGTGATTTTATGTGTTGAGTAGCTCATAAAGAAATCCAAATTCCCATGTATTTGCTAACACCTTCCAGACTACGTGTGGTGTTTTGAGGCGATATTGTCCCAGAGATGGAAAAACTGACTTAGCTGGTTTTTAGGGAGGTGCTGGCTCGAGCTCTGAGCTGCCCTCCCAGGAGGACCCATGTAGCAGAGGTCAGCATGGCAGCCAAGGAACCCTGGCGTTAATGGTTAAGGGCTTGACGTGAGTTACTGAGAGTTGGTTAAATGAGAGAGTTGGTTGGCTTCCTCCATTTTTCATATGGGAAAGCTGGCGGCCATGCTGAGGAGAGTGACCCACTCGTAGAGCTTCCCCTGGGGTCTGTTGGGGGGCTTTCCCTGAGAAGACCCCTGTGTCGTGCTCCCCATTACTTTCCTGGCCCTTTCCTGACCCTTGTCTGTGTGGGTTTTTTCTCTGCTCTGGGGATGTGGGGATCTTTGGCACCTTCTTTTCGGGGCATTTCAGGGGATGTTTTCTCTTTGGTACCAGTGGAGGTCCCAGCCCTGGGCACCACAGCTGACCCGAGTTGCTGTGGACTAAAAGGATACCTATAATAAACAGTAATATTGAAAACTTTAGCACCTCTGTGGAACAAAGGAAAGCCCAGGGAAGTAATTTCAGCCTATGTACTCAGTCACCTATCTGGCAACCTCTGCAATGAGGAGTCTGGCAAGTTATATCACTGAGGGAGAGTCTGACTTTCTGCAGTTGTCCAAGGCAATCTTTGATTAAATTTCGGATGCTGTTACTTAGACATCCGCTCCTGATGCGCTTACCATATTTTGCAAAGAGAAGGTCTCTGTGAATTGAAAATTTCTGGTTATGTGCATTCAAGGTCATGCATAAAACAGTGTCTAGGATCATGGAAAGTTGAAGAATTTAATCAAAATACTGCTCTATGCTTTAGTGTGTTTTGTAAGATTAGGAGGGGCACCAATAATGCTGTCAATGTGGAGCTCATCTGAACATTTTTGAATTATTGAGCTGCAGAGCAAACCTCAGCACAGCCTAAGTCATCAGTTTTCAATAGAGCTGTTGGCAACAGAAGTTCCTGATGGTTCCTCTTCTTCACTGGAGAGGAACAAAATTGCTATAAGCCTGTAGACCAAAAGTAGGACGTCCTTTGGGGAAAAAATAACAGTTGCAGGCTTTGGGATATCAGCCTCTTCATATCGTTAAGTGCCATCAAAAAGAGGTCGAACAGCAGCCCTATACAAATTGAGCCATTCGCCACTGCCAGCCAAAGAAAAAGTTAAAAAACCCCAGGATTTTGAAATGCACTGAAGTCCACCCAGTGGCATGGAGAAGGGTGGTGCTGCAGTACCTTTGCCTGGCTTCAGGTGGCTGCTCCACACCATGGGTCCCAACCCCAACCTCACGGGACACCTCTGAGGAGCGGTGAGCGAGGGCTCTGCCATGGGTGGGAGGGCTGGTGGGCCCGAGCCAGCTCCCCAGGGGTTTTTTCCTAACCCAAGGTCACCAGGAGTGCTACTGGCACTCACAGAGTACATGGCAGAGGTAGGGGACACCTAAGCAATGCACGGCAAAGAGCTTCTTCCTTTGTGGCAGCTCTTTATGGGGCAAGAGGTTGAGTGGGAGACAACAATGTTTTCTTAGATACCAGTAGAAAAAAAAGTAAAATGATACTGTTGTATTTTGCATAAATACTTTATGGAATTGGATGCAGCTTATAACATTTTTTCACCTTTGTTTTGTCCTTAAATGCTGAAGAGAACCTCCAAGCAGACCGGGGCAGAGATTCAGCATGTGTGGTTAACGCGCTGACATCATGAACCTGGAATTGCTGGATCGTCCTGAAAAAATTAAGAGTAGAGAGGTACCCAAGGCTCTTTCCCTCCCTTGAAAAGATCTCATTCTGTATTTAAAGTTAATTTAGAGAATGAATTAAATTTGATGTATATGTTAGTATATATATTAATATTTAACGTGCATATTAAATATATAGATGCCCTTTGCCATGTATATTTTCATGACCTTAGCCCCCAAAGTCCTCCCTTTGCCTCAAATGAAACCAAGTATTGGGTTTTTTTAGTGATTTAAGCTTACAATAATTTTCTAAATTCTGAAGTTATTTTTACTGACTTTTTTATTCTGCAGACGTCCTCCCCTCCCTTTCTCTTTTGCATTTCAGAAATTAGTTCACTGTTAATCCTCAGGGCTGGGCATCATGCTTGTGTGGTTTTGCCTTATCTTTTCATTTTCACTTGCAACTTCTAAAAGTTGTTCATTATAAACTGAAACTTGGTTACGAGTTAACACGCCAGATGCTTTCCAATAAAATGCATGTTGTCTTCCTAAACAATGACGTAAAGCACAGCGGAGCCAAGCGCAGGCTCTTCCTTTCAGCGAATGGATGGGAAGGGTGTGCTCGTGTGATAAAGGTTTTCATGGCTTTCGTAGACTCTTCCATTGCAGTGCCGCAAATTGTCGGTCGACTGTCAGGTGAAATAAGAAACACGACCTAAAGGCCGTGGGGACAGGGGACCGCACTGTGCGGAGCTGACGCCGCAGCCCTGCTTGGGTGACTGGCACAGCATCGGTACCCACACGTTCCTCCGTAGGCATTGTGGGCGCTCAGGCATCACATCCTTTTCCTTAACACACCTTTAAGCTTTGATGCTCCCCATCTTCTGCATCCCCCTCCCCAAATCTTTGGCTCACTCCCCCAAAATCTTTGCTTCATTCCCCCCCCTCCCCAAATCTTTGGTTCATCCCCCGCAAACACCCCTAACTACTAACTCATAAAACATATCAGCTGGGTTTATTACTTTTAACCATCTTTCCAATTGTGCTATAAAATAAAGGCAGATGCCATTTTAAGATCTTATTATTATCAAGGGCCAACTCCTCCAGCAGCACCTGCTTAGCAGCAATCTGCTTGTTTATAGTCCCTTTTTTATAGGTGACAGTTTAAGGTGGCTGTTCTCCTGTTACAAAGAGTTCTTTTTAATGTGGCAGAAGTGGCACGCACAGTAGGTGAGCTCCTTTCTTTCAGCCGGTGATATTGAGACGGGGTCGCGGGTTCACCTGTGATTTTTGCTTGACAGCTTCGCCACACACATCAGGCTCTGCCAAATGCTCCGCCATTAATTTATGATTTAAAGTAATTAACTTTTGCTGATTAAAGTAATTATTTCAAGTGCATTGCACTCAGGCCCAAATGATGCACGCAGCCCCCTCTCCAGTTTGAGCTAGCAGCATGCCAAGTGCTTAAAAGCTGCACCAGGGAGCTCGCAGTGGCTTCTGCCAGTCTAACAGATCTGCCATGTTTATGGCTGACTTGTACTAACTGCTCATTTTAATGCCGAATCCTGGCAGAACATTGACACAGTGTGAAACCTTCATCCGGTAAACAAGACAAGCTTCAAATTGGTGACATCGATGACAGTGAAAACTGTTTAAATGAATCTTGCCTCCAGCCTTCCAGAGGTATTATGTTTTTGAGCGCTGCTCCTTCTCCAGATTGGCTGTTAAACAATTTACAGCTTTATCCAGCCTCTGCCTTTAGCATTATGCAGGTGCAAAATTCAGGCTCCTTCAGTAGATCGGAGGCCAAAAAAAAAATAGTCCATATCCCCCCACAAAAAAAAGACCCCAGACGTCACCAAAAACCTTTAAAGAGACTTCAGACGTGGGAAAAGTCAAAAAGGAGCTTCCTTTGAAAATAAATCTCCCCTTTTGAAAGTGTACACTTGTTGTGATACTGCCTGTCATCTCCTAAAGTTAACATACTTTGTGTAGGAGCCAATATTGGTGCTTTTTTTTGGTTGTTTTTTTAAATTTTTTTTTTTTGTTGTGCCTCCTCTGCAGAGAAACAGCCTGCGCAGCGGCCCCCAGCCGCCGGTGCAGCATGGAATGCTGCCAGCCCCGGCCGCTGCTGCCGCAACACGCTTTGTCTTATTGGCACAAAGTGTTTCCAAAACTTACCTTTAGGCTTTGGGTTTTTTTTTTTCTCCCCCTGGGGAAGATATTCCTTGGGAATATCCTCTTGCAAAGAGCTGGGGGATTTTGACTATTGCTGGCTAAGTGAAAATGAGCAAAATGATATTTAAATCTGTAGGAGTAAACATATCCATGCTGGAAAAAAAAAAATATTCCCAGCACTATAAATACATTTAGCTGAAAATATTTTTTTTTCTTTTTTCTTTTATTTTTTAATACAGTTTTAATTTGGGAGGGAGGAGGGAAACAGTTTTGATTTGGGGTGTGTGTGGGGGGTGTGTTGGTGTTTTTTCCTGCTTTACTGAAATGGCTGTCAGTTTTAAAGAGCTATTTACATTATTTCTCTCTCCTCTTCCAGTGCAACTGTAAAGAAATCTAATTTCATCTGTAATAAAGCACCTGATGGGCAGTGATCCCTGGCAAACAATATTTCAGCTTAATGCTAAGCGCTGAAAAAACATCATCGAAAAATAAAGATGCCAAGAAAAATCATCTGTGTGTTAGCTTGGCAGTAGTCCCCAGAAATGTGAGGGATAGCTCGACAGCGAGCCTGCTTTTTGTTTTTTTTTTCCCTTCTTTTTCTATAGTGGCCAACGTGCAGTGGGAAGGGGTGAGTGTGGGAGGCAGCGTGTGCCCGCACGGTGAGGGAGAGCAGGGGGCCAGCAGCCAAGGAAATCCACTCGATCGAGCTCTCTGCTCACTCCTGTAAGCAAACACAGCGCACTCTGCCAAATTGGGGCAGTTCTGTGCTGCGAGCAAGTCCCAGCACCCAGTGAAGAGCTCCCAGCTCGCTTCTCACTGGTCCCTGCTATAGGCAGGATGGGATGCGCTGGTGTCCTTACCCTGGCCCTCCCTTCATTCCTGGCCCCTCCTGCCCGACGCTTGCTTTAAACACACCCTGGCTGGCATTTTGCAGAAATTAGTAACGCTATTTTTTAAGGACTGATCGGCAAAGGTGCTTTTAAAGTGCACGCCAGAAATTTAGATTAGGACAAATGAGTTTCGCTGGTTTTGATTTTCATTTCCAGGTCTCTACATCTCCACATCCAATAATGTCTGTTGTCTGAAGACGTAATAGGTCTGGAAAATTAATCTAGGAAATTTTTTTCCTCTTGGGATTTACTTGGGGCCTGATCCTAAGTCCCCTGAGACAGTCAAGAGACGGTTAGTGGGGTCAGTTTGACCCTTCTGTGCTCTCTGCACTTGGTCTTAGCTTGGGTGAGCATCTCTCGCGCTTGCTCAATGAAAGCAATCATAACCCTTCAGGTGTTGTTAGAGGGTGGATAAGCGCAGGGTGTAAAACTGTGGAGATTATGAATGGCTGTGATTGACACAGGGAAGGCTGGCAAGGCTTGGCTCTCACGCTAAGGGGAGTTACAGTGCTGCCTGGTGTATAAACACCAAATACCAGGGTAAGTCAAGATGGTTAGAGGTGCCTGGGTTTTGTTAGCATTGCCATGAACTGGATATCTTTAAATATTTTGGGGTCTTAAGGTCTTAGGTGGGTGTTGAACCAGTTCTGTGTGGGGTAAGGCAGGGATGCTGTCCCTGGGGAAGGAGGACAATGTGCAGCAGAGCCCCTGGACTGGTCCTCCCCTGCCTTGAGCCATCACAATGGTGAAAATGCACAAGATCTGGTCAGATGGAAAGGGCACAACCAACAGCCAGCAGGTGCAAAGTTTCAGAAATACAGAAATCCAGCATGGAGATGCAATAGGCACGTTTTAATTTAATACCGCTAAAGCACGGAATTATTAAAAGCATAAAAGTCCCATTACCAAATGGCACAATATATTAGCAGTTATAGGTGTTAAATCAAACCAAGGTACATGATATTAATGGGCAAAACGGCTGTGTTTAAACAGTTGTCTACTTATTAAATCTCTAATTAAGGACATGCAAACCGAGCGGCTAAGATTTTCCACTAAAGATGATAAATTGTGATTACTGAAATGTTTTTAATGTATTACAGAGCAAGCCAATTTTATTAAAAAAGAAAAGAAGCGATCCAAATTTTTCCCAGCAGCTTTACCTGTAATGATAGCGATACCTCTGCAGGTCACTATAAATTGATTTTCACTGTATTAACCCCTCACCACAGTCTGACGCTTAGTTTTTGAGTTTTTTACAGCCCTTCTTTACAGCATCTTTCGGGATTAAAATGCACAGGTCTCAAACAGGCCAGACAAGCTGAAATTGATGCCTCGTGACTTTTTGGCTGGATTGCGTATAATGTTAGCCTAACTATTTTCCTGCTATAGCATACCCCTCAATAGGAATAAGTGCACTTACTTGACTCAATCAGCCATCTGTGACTCCATCAGCCACAGTGGAAACTAATGGTAATTGCCAATTGTTAACCAGACAATAGCAGATGCTAACTTTAATATCCAACAGTGCTCTTCCGAGCATCTTTTATGTAGACATGGCCTCACTTTAATACGTGTTTTCTTTCCCCCAAATATGGCAACTTAGTAAAGGCTGATTAGCCTAGGGAGCTATGTGACTTGAAGCAATGAACTTCGAGGAACGGCAGCTGATGATCTGTTTCTGGGCCATAATGTCTACAATGTAAGAATATAGAAGATTTGATTTAAAAGTTCTTCTCCAAAATACAGGGTTTTTCCAGTTAAATTTCACAAAGAACCATGTACTGGATACGAACATGAGAGTAATGTCTTTCCTGGCAATGTCCTTGCCTCCTATTAGATAATCAATTAGTCTCAGAACATTAAAAAGCAAAATGCTGCAACAGGATTTTCCACCAAATTCAAAAATATTTATGAAAGGGTTTCATTGCTCCTGTTTATTTACATCTAAGTACGAAGGCCGTGGCTACTCAACATAATGCCGTTGGTTTGGCACCAAGACAGCTTTGCAACCTGGGCCCTGGAGGACATCTGGAGTCTTCTGGGTCACGGTGGTTCCTTTTCACAGAAATTTGCTTGCCTAAAGTAATGAATGAGCCCATTTTCACTTTGACTGTGGCCTGCAGTCTACGAGAGACATTAGGAGCAATTTGTAGTCAACACGCAGGTCTGTTCCATCTAAAATATTATCAATGAGCTTGTCAACCCGAGCCTTAACCTTCTTTGTTATTTTCATCTGCTCCTCTCTCAGATGTCTCTCCTCGTACCCATAACCTCTGAAGACTAGCAACAGGATGTCATACACCTGTTTTGCTCAAGGCTGGGACTTGGAGCCCTGCGCGATATTGTGTCGGCATTGGCTCGCTTGCTGCTTTGCTCAACGTATATGTCAGAATGTCAGATGATGGTTGTTGTATCTGCAGCTGTTGCATGAGCAGAGTGCCAGGGGCACAACTTTCCTGCAGTGAGCTTTAATTTGCTCTCCTCTCCCTGAAGAGCTCCCGCGCTTCACCTTGCTGCTGCTGCTGCAGCTGGAGGAGAGCTCAGCCCACGTGCGAGTGAGGCCATGGGACATCAGGCGGGCAGGAGGCAAGTGGGGACGTTCAGCTGCCACCCAGGCAGAACTTCAAGTGGGACGAAAGCGCTGCAGACTGCTCTTTGCATCGCTGCTCAACGAGGCGTTTTAATAATTGTTTGCAGGAAGGTATTGTAAACACTGAGGGATTTATATTTGGGCGAGTCAAACTGTAGTATATTTGGATGCTGTTCCGAGAGAGCTACTTGTAGCCTAAATAAGCCATAACCTGCCAAGATATTCATGAGAGATCTGACTAGGTTTTTGACTGCTCTCAGAATTAGGTTGACAATCAAAACAGATGTAGAATGAGACTGCAACTGGATTGCCAAAGGCAAAAAACTCCTGTCAGATTCTTTAAAGGAGCTAGCTGATAAACCACTGTAATACACGGGAATAGTGGACATTAGTAACCAGACAAGGACACATATGTCCACCTTCGGGTTTGTTCGGGACTGTGGATTTGTTTTACAAATTAGGTAGCAAGGGCATTGGAAAAAACGCTTTAAAATACACAGGCAGTGAAACTTTAAAAAGCATTACTGCATGAATATTACAAGATGTTTCTCAGGGTTTTTTAAAAATACGGGCTTTTGCAGAATTGCTGTGTTTCTGAGTGACATATTGGGATAGCACAGATCATCTGTAATTTAAAAGAAGAAAGCAATGGAGAGTTTGATTAAAAAGTAACATAATTCTGTATTACTGGATATTGCTTTGGTTGCATCTATTATTCAAGTAGACATGAGGCATTTTGTCTTTCGCTTGAAATGTTAACTAAGTCAAGGCTAAATATATAAGCTGGGGCTTCATCTTTAATAAGGAGGACAGATGCAGTGGCCTAATGTGTACATCTGTATTGTGTCTACGAGCTGCAACTCATAATTCTTGCATCCAGGTCTTTGCAACAGACAGAAAAGGAGAGGGTTTCGTGGGCTGAAGCACAAGTGTGAAAGATGCTGGTGGGAGAAAAAAGTCGACAACTGGATTACAGCTGCCTGCTGGGCAAGTCAGTGGCTGAAAGGACATCTCTGGATGTACAGATGCATCAGCATCTAAGGTCGCTGTATGGTAGGTCTTCGTGGTGTTTCAGGGTAAGGAAGACTGACAAATATTAAATGAAAGCTTTGCTTGGGGAAAACGCTGATTCATTCAAAAGGGAACCGTTCCCGGGCAAGGGTTAGTTTCAATGCATACCCTGATTTGAAAAATAATAGGAGAGCAAGTCATAATAGTTTTCAGGAATATTTTACTTATCAATAATTAATTTTTTAAAATAACTTTTGCCTTTGGAATGTAGTTTGTAGGTGTTTTTCAAAAATGCAGACATTTGAGAATTAGAGAGCTTGAATAATATTTTAAAATCAGATATTTTTTTTTTACGGATTTTTGCCGTGCAGAGGGCTGATCGCCTTACGTTACATCTTGAGCAGCTGCGCAGAGGTCAGATTGGTAAAAGAACATGCTCATTTCTCCCCCAGCCTACCTCCTAAATACTGCCACCTTCTCAAAACTTCCTGTATAGATGGTAAAAATATTCAAAACACACCTTGAATTGGCTGGCTGTGCTCGGGGTGTGCCCAGCAGGCAGCATTCCCTTGCCCTGCAGCTCCAAGGAGGGGGTTCCTGCAAGGGCTCTGGGTGGTCGGGAACGCAGCGCTGCATTATCTTCATTAGACTCTCGGCTAATGAACACAAGCCAGAGTGCCTGGGAACATGCCTGCCACAGAGCTGGGCTGCTAGCCGGTGCCGAGCAAGTTGGCTTGATGGTCACTTGGCACAGGTGGCCCATGGCACCGGATTCAACAGCGCTGCGCAGTTGAGCGTTAGAGGACCTGGTCCCTGCTGGCAAAATAACTCTCGTTGCTCCATCTATGAAGATGGATTGGTCCAAGTGGAGCATCAGGTCTTCAAGCCCAAAAATAAGCTGGAAATGTGAGCTCAGGCCTCGCTTGCGTCCTGGCCAAGTCCTCCCCCGTAGGGGCAGGACGTGCTTGGTCCATGGGGGACTCAGAACCACCTCTGGGCTTGCAGAGCACAGAAGACCCCAGAATAAAATGTCCTTGACATTTCATTTGGCTTGGCTCCCCCTTCTCTTATTTCCAGGAGGATGCCCTCCCTATATTAATACTTCTATAATCTTTTTAATTAAAATTAAATCTATTTTTGATACCTTGCCACCAGATCCAATGCTGTAATCCCGAGTGAAGGACAGATTCCCTCTACCACAGTGTGAGGAAATGTAATTTCTTGCACTGTATTTCCAATCAAGCTAGGCAACATTTACTTATATTATTTTTTCTCTTGCTTGGTATTCAGTGCTTTCATATCCTGGTTAGATCTTGATAGGAAAACAGAAAAACATGTCAAGAGAGTGGTTCAGTTACAAATGGAGTGCAAAAATTATTTTGGAGAAAGCCCATTTGTGTGTGATTTCTAGCCTAATTCCACAGACCCTGGTGGTTTGGAGAGTTTAGCATCCAGAGGTTTGGGTACTTGCCCAAACTAACCCTAAAATGCAAACCTTTGGAAGCTTGCCTTTCAGTTCAGTGTGTGATATAAATAGCTCTGCTAGGAACAAACAAAGGAGGTATTGCATCGAGCAGCCAAGAGAGACTACACGAAACACTTGATCAGTCCATGTTTTGGTATCCCAGGCTGTGCTCTGGCTTCTGCCTTAGCAACGCTGCAAGTTGGAGACGTGCTGCTGCTTTTTCTGCTATTAATGCAGTCGTGTCTGGGTAGCACAAGGCAACAAGGCTGTAACACCTTTTTCCTTCTCAGGTTCTGTGAAGTGAGGGCTCACTACTCATTTCCG
>VXBO01002530.1:801235-832126 GCA_013400135.1 Rhinoptilus africanus | reverse complement strand
TCACCCCTCCCCCGCACACCCAAAAAAAAAAAAAAAAATACTCAGTAAAGTCCTTCTCATGGTGGCATTGGTGATTTTGGTGTAGAGTCTCAGACTGTGATGTACCGCGTTGTTTGGTCTTGCAAGGACCGGAGAGGAAGGGTTCAGACCTCCCTTGCCCGTGCGCCCCTATTCAGGTGAAATGAGATTTACTGAGAGAGAGCAGAGTGATGCATTTGATTTACCATTTCACAGCTTTTCTTAGCCTGGTTCTGGGGATTGCCAGAATTGTTAAATATATCTGTGTCTGCATACACGTATTCAGCCTTGAGCAGGTAAGGAGTCTGAAACAAATCAACAGTGAGAAATCAAAAGGCATTGAATACGTGTGTTTGCTATGGTACCCTTAGTACCCCCTTCTGTAACTTTGGGGGTGTTTTGCTCACATCTTTATGTGAGAAAGCAATGTTAAGGATGTAAGTCGAAAAAAACCAAAAAGGAGCAAGCACCAATTTGCAATTGAAAGGCAGAACTTCCAGGGAAGCCAAGCAAAAGCTTGTAGTCCTGGTGAAACTGCAGAGCGTCCTTGCAGCTCAGCTGACACCCAGATATTTATGGGAGATATGAGAAGAACCAGGTCACTTTGTCTGCATCACCTTTCTCATGTTCCCCCTTTTTTTGTGGCTGCTCCTCTTTGATGACAATTTGCTGTAAAATTGCCACTCTGCCAGACCCTTTTTTTTTTTTTTTTTATTTCTCTCGTGTGCCTTCCCTGACCCCTGCTCTTTTCATTTGGCAGAGCCAAGCAGCCAGAGCCCTAAATCACCCTGCCTGCCGTGGGCTGGGGCGCACTGCCTCTCCCCGGCTTCCAGCTGGCGGCTGCTCCCAACTCCTGTTTCTCTTATTCCCGCGGAGCTGGTGGATTCTCACGCTGTCCAAAAGCCAAGGGCCGGGCTACTAATAGAGACCGCTGATGAATAGCGTAAAGGCTTTTCCATAACTCTCTATTACTAATCAATGAGCATGTTTGACATCTCAGCAGTGCAGTGTTTGAGAATAGCTGTCAATAGTGCTTTCTCGTGCTAAAAGAAAATGGGAAACTGTAATACTGGCATTACATCATTGACGGTACCTGGTTATTGATGTCATCGTTCCTGTCACTCACCCGATATATACAGCCCGCAGTGACTTACCTCCAATCTATAGAGGTATGGATTTGAAAATAAACATCAATAACTTTAAAATCACCGTACAATTGAGATGATGCTAACTCAAAGTGGTGATGAATCTTGGATTTTCTCTTGCCTATTTCTATATTTCACTCTCATAAAGGGTACGCGTGCTCAGTTGCCTGTGCCATGTGAGATATAGTAGACATTCAGATTACAACGAGGGTCTGAATAACTGGTGCCTTATTCTCAAATTGTCTAAGGGATGAATATGTTTATCATGTGTGCATAATAATGTCTGTAATCATACATATACAGCAAGGAAATTCAGATGCTTTAGTGCATCAGTCTTAAGCATCATACAGAACAGTCTTTAGGAGATACTTTTGCCTTGTAATCCTCTATTCTACGCACGCGCACCATTTGATCTTAAACCCGAGAAACGGAAATGTGGACGACGTCCCTTTTCTTCTCTCAGAGGCGGACTCCTGGAGGTCTGGTTTCTAGCGAGCAGTGAGCGCGAGCGTCAGCACCTGTGTCCCGACGCCAGACAGCTGGCACGCTCTCTGCGTGCCACGGCGTGCCATCTGTGCCAGGCGTCACGTGCCGCTTACGTGACTTGGGGGGAAGGCAGGGAGAAGAAAGTCCATTCGTACCACAGCAGAGGTGCGGCTGGTTTTTGTGCAGCCCTACAACGCACCCTGAAATCTGTTGTGGTCTGGGTTGGGTCTTTTCTTCCCCTTCCCCACTCTTTTGCTGAAGCAGGGCTGGTTGTAGAAGCCTGATGAATTCCTTACAGTCATTCTGGGCCAATTTATGCTCAGGACGCGCAGGGAGCATTAAGCACAGAGGGGATTTTGTTTCTGTAGAGTCTATATGGAATTGTTTGGGGTATTGAAAGAATCAGGTATTTTTCTAATACATAGAGATTTTTTTTCTCTATAGAAACTGTATCCCACCAAAGAAAGAGACCATTCACAAATAAAATGTTCCCTATATTGCATGGAAGAAAGAGCTCAGCAACTCCTTGCAAAAGGAAGAGAAACCCCCCTCCATCCCCACAAGCTTCCATAAGCTGCCAGTCTGCCTGGTCAAAGCCAATGGGGGAGATTTCTGATCCAAGCTGGAGTCCCGGGAGCTCCTCGTTGCCACCTGGCTTTGCCATGGCCCGAAGTGGTGGCAGAGGACTCGTAAGTCTGCACTTAGAGATGTGTTACATGATGGGCCCACGGTCACCTCTTGTGGGATGCTGTTACTTCTGCAGGGGTAGAGCTTACTGATGGTGAGGAGACACCATAGAGTCTTCAGTCCCCTCTGTGGGTGTGTGCCACGACCCTCTTTCTCAGGGGTGGAAGCTCTCTGGCACAGTTCAAAGACAGGGAAAAATTAACTTTTCTCTACACTCTTTTCTGTGCTTTTCATTCAGATGCGGTGGGTCGCGGCAGTGTAGCACCAGCAGGATGTTGTGGAGCTGTTCCCAGGCGCATGTGGGGAACGCTATGGCTGTCAATCCCCTCGGGGGCAGAGGGAAATGAGCTCCAAACAAATGCTTCTACCTAGGTGCAATGCACATAAGTGCATTTTTGGATCATAGTCCAAGTCTGCATCCTTTGTGAGCCAGTGGATGTGCCAGGATGACTTGCTTTTTCTCAGTCCAGCACTTCTCCATTGAGCAGGGACAGAGTTGGGAGCATTGCACATCAAAGAGAGGGGAATTAATGAATGAGAAAACCTTGACATTTACACAATTTAGGCATGTTACTTTTATTTAAGGTTTTTTTCGTGGAAAGGGTGCAGAACCCTTAGTGAATAGACCTGTTAATGCCACTTTCTTTTTGTGTTTATATGTGCCAGTTCTAATAATTGTCACGTCAACCTAAGTGAGAAACATCCAGACACGTTTATGGAAGAAGCCGTAGGGCTTTAGTTCAAGCGACTTCTGTTACTCCTGGGTGGGGAAGAGGGAAGGGCAATAAACAACAGAAATTTGTTGGTTTCTCAGCACCAAGATTTATCACGTGTAAAAATGTAGGACTTTGGAAGCCATTAATTATACATAAAGTCAATAACCAATCTTAATAGAACTTAAAGTGACAAAAGCGATGACATTTAAGAAATAAGCTTCCCCATACTGTGAGTCCGTGACCATCAGGGAAAGAAAAAAGGCTTGAAACATGCTCTGGACATGCAGTAATTGTCATTGCCATTTTCTGATTTCATTAGAGAAAACTGCTTTCCCTGTCGGTATATTGGGAAAGGGAGAAATTCTGGATCACAAAGGTCAGGTCTGTGCCTGGGATAACCTGCCCTGCCAGGTAGCAGCAAACAGAGGAATTTTGGGGAAAAGGTATGGGAACTTTCTCTTTTATGATATCATCTAGGCTTTTAAAACATATAAAAGTGCATGTTGTATCTGCATTTTTATATTTCCACCAATAACTCAAGCAGAATCATAGTGGATAGATAGAAAGATAATAATGATAATAGTAATAGTAATAATTCCACTGCATTGCTGCTGATTTCCAAAGACTGGAATCTGATCAAATCTGACAATAATTAATGCCTCTGAATTTAGACTTGAATTTTCTGTTAGTAAAATTTATAAGGAATATACATTTCCACAAAAATTCAAGTTTAAAAAAAGTTCTAGTGCTCAATTTTGAAATTTATTCTATTGTGACAATCTTATGCAAGTCGAGAAGGTCTGCTATGAAATCATCATTAATTTATACTCCTGCAGCCCAGTTTATCTCATTTGCTTTGTACCTTATTTATTCATGGAAGATCAAGAACAAATTCTTGGCCATTATTCTTGACAGAAACCATTTGAAATGAGCCAGACTAGTGAGGAAAAAAAGGTCTACACGTGAATAAGGGTTGCCAGGTTCTGGACATTTTTTTCAGCTGCCTAATTGAGGAAATATTTTTTGCTCTTTGTTTCAAGGGGTGGGTTGGTTTGTTTTGCTTGTTTCCTCAGGAGCGGGGAATTTTTGTCAGTTCTCGCCCTTGTTCTCGTTTGCAGAAGCAGGCGTTGGGGCTGTTAGCAAGTGACATGCCCAGGAATATAAAAGAAGGCTACATCTTTGGAGCTGTTTCGTGGTATTCCCCAGCATACTTGTTTGTTATAATTTGAAAGAAGCTATTGAACTGAAAGGAGGGACAAACAATCTACAGGCGGACAAAGCCAGCGAGAGCTAGGAGCGTCCAAATTTCCATGAAACACTCTTGTTTCAATTCATATTTAAATGGGCTCCTAAGCAGCTGGACAACCTTTCTGTGGCCGGCCACAGCTGATAGTTTTAGCCAACAAGAAATCCCATGCAATTTGCTGAGAGCAGATGAAAGGTGTGTATTTTAGTCTTTTTAATGTAAAAGAATAAACACTAAACTAACACAGTATGTCAAGATGTTGGGTAGAGTTTAAGCGCAATCGAACAGATTCTCACTGTTGCGAACCGGCATAATTTTCTTTGAAGTCATTCAGATTACGCTGATTTACAACAGCAGAAGATCAAGCCAAATGTGGTTGTTCCTGTAACTAATTTTGATACCCTTCTGTTTAATGATTCTTTGAGGGAAATTAATATTTCTTACAAATATGCCTAGGCAAAAATGATGCCTATCATCTAATCATTTAATTTTCAAAGGGACAGATCCTACAGCCCTTATTAATTTAAAACTCATATGGCAGACATCTAGAGAAAGAGAAAGGCTGGGTCAAAACTGCCTTTTGCATATCGCATCCTGATCTCAGGCTGCCTTGGTATTTGGCAGGTCCTCATTGTAAGGGGAAGTAGCCCAAATTCTCCCTAACTTGCACCTTGCATCTCTCTCAGACACCTTGGACTACAAAGGTGCTTTTGGAGTCCCCTCTACTCACCACCTGCTCTACTTGAGGTGCCAGAAGTGATGTATGGGCTCTGCACCTCCTAAATAACCCTTTATCCTGGGATTTGCTCTTCCAGGGGCTCTGCTGAGAGCTTTGAGGACATTTTGTCTAGAATGCCCTGGTGCAGAGCATCCTTTCTGCAGAGAGAAACAGGTTTCTCAGGTTCCAAAAGAAGTTTTTCCATAATACAAATAGATGTTCACTCTAATATATCAAGTGGTGTTTATGCAGGTTTACTGTGACTTCTTGCTATTGTTTGCTTTGAATATGGCTTAATGTGCTATGCCCTTTACAGGCATAACTTAATTATTCTTTCTTCCTGAGTCTCTGCACAGTAGCCACATTTGTAAAGAAGAATATCAGGAATTGCTAAGAACTTTTAAAAATAATTTCTTGCATGATATTCTTTACTCTCTCTCATTGCCATTTGTTTTAACCATGTTTGCGCTCTTGGCTATAGAAAACAAGCAGGGCTTGGTAGATTTTCCTTCCCCCTGAATAGATCTTTCTTAAACTTTCTCTTTCCTATTTGAATTTCTTTTTGTGTCATATCAGCAGAAGTGTGTGCTTTTATTGGGCAGGAGATTGGGACTTCGCTCTGCTTTTTGCTCAGGTTGGAGGACAGGAGTGGTGTCAGGGATGGCAGGAGGAGCTGCTGAATGCTGATAGCTCCCACGACACTAGGAATATTAAAAGAAGAATCAAGAACTGGAAACACTTCACTAGCAGTAGTTTTACGCCTCAGTGTGAGGGCCACAACCAAAGCTTTGGGTTTATGACTTTACTTCGGCACTGTGGAAGGCAGGACTAAGTGTCTGTGTTCCCAGCTCTGTGCTCCCTGCAGCCACCACCTATTTCAGGCTCTGGGATAAAGGCAAGCAAAGTTTATGTGGTTGGGCCTTACAAATGGCTGAGAAACACATTTTCTCCATACCTGGGATAAATCAGAGGGATAAATCAGCCCATTTCATTGTCCAGGATGTTTAAATGCCTAAACGCAACTTCTGTATTCAGTGGGGTTTTTTTCCCTGAAAAAGCCTTGTTGTAAACTCCTAATTACCAGCCTGTGGACTATTTCTGTGTCTGATTATCAGACAGTCACTCTAAATCTTTTCCTTTTCTATTGACAAACTTTATTTTCTCTACTTCCCTTCTACTAATTATGATATTAATAGGCTGAAGAGTTCTACAAGCAGTGACTGAGAAGATAAAATTTTGAGGTTTATCTGTCATATCTATAAATCCGTGATGAGCAGAGCAGCCTAAAGTAACTATTCTTCAATTTATTGCTTGAAGATAAAATTAGATAAACGAGCCATTACCTTCCACTTACATAAAAATGTGCTTATGTAGCTGCATCAATGCAATGCTGATACCCCTTGGCTGGTGATAATCCTCATCAGGAAATACCCAGGTCTTGTTGGATTGCCACCCCAAATTCCTTGTGTCGGGAATTAGAGCTTTGAGATAAATCTGAGTAGTTATTTCAGCTGATAAGGAATATTTCTCCAGTAGGAGCACAAAAAGGCTAGAACCTGGAAGTGGTGGCTGCATACAGTGGGCAAAATGGAGCTATGGGGAAAATAAGGAAAAGCTCAGTTTGTGCCCCAAAGAGCAGAATTGGGCTCCTCCAGCAGTAATTAAGTGGATCCTGATGCCTACAGCAGCTTTGTGTTGCAAATGTTTTATCTTGATTTACTTAGGAGAGCAAAGTAGGTCTGAAGCGTCAAGTGGTCTCTCTGCTCACTTCTGATGAGGTTAAAAGTCAGTATCTGAAGTTTATTTTTTTATTAATAACTAGTTTTCTGGCCAGGCAAATACAACCCAGACTGCAAGACAAAAAAAAGAAAAGATATAAACCCCTTTGCAAGATGACTGACAACCTTCCAACAGTAATGGTATGAAATTTATCCTCCCTCAGAATTTTTCAATCTCGGGATATATGTGATCTCCCATGGCCAAAATCAGTAAAAACTACCTTTGACTTCCACAGCTTTCCAGAGTCTTCCATGGAGAAAAGTGGTTACAGGTTACTGAATTTATCCTTTAATTGGGTTTTTCAAGTAAAACCTTGAATGAGTGTTCTAAGCTTATGAAAACTGGACCAAATTGCCAAATGGAAAATAAAACTCTTCATGCACTTTTGCTTTAATAAGTAAAGATCTTTACCTAAGGGAGGAAGTGATCTGGATTTGGTGGAAATAGTTAAATAAAGTAGAGAAATTACTAAGCAAAGCATTACTTTTTTTTTTTTTTCTAAAATGCAAATGGATAACTAATGTCTGAGAAAAGCAGTGAGCTTGCTTAGTATTTTATATTCAAATAATTCTTAGGTTTATATTGAAGAAACATAGCATATTTACTGTCTTTCAGTCATCAGTGATTTCAAGATAGAAATAATGCCAGTAGAATCAGCACAACCCATTGTACAGAGCTACCATAAATACTGCATTGACTTCCAGGAGTTGTCCTTAAAAAACTGTCTGTTTAATTTTGAACATCACCAAAAAGTGGCCGTTAGACTGGGGTACATCCAAATCTGTGCAGGGAACAGCCATCAATACTACAGGAACATGTCAGTGATTAACATGAGACCACTCAACTACATTGCTTGCCCCACAAAATAAATTGCTGTGGTTTCACTGGTGTCCCTGTTGCTAAGAATTTCTACCAGCTGAAGATCTGACTTGTGGAGAAACTCTCTGCTAAGCCTCTGACTTCAGTGAACTTGTAAAACAGATTGTCGATGTTGGCATCTGAATTTTTATGTTGGAAGGAATATGGAGAAGAGGTAATACGGCATCAAGGACATTTTTTCCTCTTCTCTTTTTTTCTGTCTCTCACCGTAATTTAGATGCCCTTATAACTGCATCTCAGCTGCATCTGAGCGGACAATAACTCATGCCAGGTCACCTTGTACAAACAGATGGTCAAAATTTCAAGGAACTGTACTTTTTCCATAATGGATGTTTGACTTAAATCTTCCAAAGAAACCTTTTGAAGATGCATGAGGAAAATATTCATTTAAAGGTGGGAACACTCCGTACCAAATCCAACAGGGACAGGTAATTTGATAGACGAGTTCACCTAAATGAAACTAGCACATTGTTTATCTTCCTAGCCATCAGGTTAAGAGCTGTTGTGCAGAACTTTCTTAACCTTAACCTCATCTGTTCATCTCTTGGGACTTCAGACTAGCACAAGGGATAAAGAAAAATCAATGCCGAGGTTGGTTCTGGTAAATGTTTATGTCTGTATGCAAAGGAAGAAGGGGGGAGAGCTTGAAACTATCCCTTCCCAATGAAAGTTTTTAATTAAAATAGGTCTTAGAAATGTGGAGTGTGATCTTTTCCATGTTTTGATTTCGCTGAAGATTATGACTAGACTTGCCAAAACCAACTGCAAAGTCTTACATTTGTAAACTTCGCACACAACGCCCGTGAATTCGATACATCCCAAAGAAAGAGTCCGAGTGCTGCTGTTTACATTCCTAAAGTCTTTACAAACAAGGAGAACAATATCTGCTCTTTGCAGATTACTGTGGTCAGGTTCCTGTGTACAGCATGAGTGACCTTTCCAAGTTGAGCAATCTATATATACTCAACTCTGAGTGCTGTAAAAAGCTCAGGTGTATCAGCTTACCGTGAGTTAATATGAGATAGACGAAGAATGATTTTTACAGTATCCAGCTGCCGAATATCAAATGATTGAATTTTCCACTATAAAAGAGGTCCTTTCTCTTATGTAAATATATAGATTCCTCATGCTGCTGGGAAACTGTATATTGTACTCAATCCAGTTTAAGCTTATGCCATCTCCTCTCTGACTCCATTTTATCCATGGTTATCGTGCTCTCTGCATCACTTTCCTTACCAAAGGCATCTTTATATCTGTGCAGGGAGAGCTGGCAGGTGTAGCACCTCCTGCTCCATGCTCCCCCCTGCCCAGGTGATAATTTGAGACAAAGTAAAGCACAATCAACCAGCCCTTTTGCACTCTGTAGGACTTGGAGATATGGCACCTGTAGCACATGTCCACAGAGCCTGTAATTGCTTTTATTCAGCTCCAAACCATTGCAAAGATGCGCAAAGATATGGTCTCTGCCACAGGTCCATCCCAGGCTCTCTTCCCTGCTGCTCCTTCCCCGAGTACCTGACTGGTGGCCCAAGGGCTTGCAGCCTCTCTCAGGAAGGATATTGTACCTGGCTGAAGAAAAAGCCTTGAGCTAATTTTACATCAGAAGCTTTAAACACACAAAGGCAGCACATGTTACAGAATCATAGAATTGCCCAGGTTTGAAGGGACCTTTCACATCACTGAGTCCAGCCATCAACCTAACACTGACAAAAACCACCACTAAACCATATCTCTAAGCACTATGTCTACCCGTCTTGTAAAAACCTCCAGGGATGGTGCCTCCACCACTTCCCTGGGCAGCCTGTTCCAGTGCTTAATAACTCTTTCAGTGTAAAAATTTTTCCTAATATCCAATCTAAACTTCCCCTGGTGCAACTTGAGGCCATTTCCTCCTGTCCTATTGCCTGTTCCTTGGGAGTAGAGACTAATCCCCACTACTCTACACCTTCCTTTCGGGGAGCTGTAGGGAGCGAGAAGGTCTCCCCTCAGCCTCCTTTTCTCCAGGCTGGGCCTCCTTTTCTCCAGCTCCCTCAGCTGCCTCTCAGAAGATTTATTCTCCAGACCCCCCACCAGCTCCATTGGACGCAATGATGATCTTAAGTGCGTATCTATTTTGCTTGAGCTTGTGGGAGATACAGGAAAAGTGGTGGATGAAAACAGTTGGCTGAAAAAAAATGTCTTTTAGCTCAGTGCTAAAGCCTTGAACAGAGAAAGACGGGAACAACAAATCAAATATTCTACTGGCATTTTCCAGCCAGCACTGGTAAGGAGAAGCAGCTATGAGAAGATGGGATGGGTGGCCTTATGACCCAGTGGCCAAAGAGGCAAGGAGAGTGAGCTAAACTCATCAGTGCAATTGGTGAGGTCCTCCGGATGGAAATCTGCTGCCTTCCCCTCCCCTGTAGCTGTGGGGCTAATGGGAAAAAGCTTTGCCCTGATGAAATATCAGGTCTGACCTGCTTCAAAGCAAGCTCCTAGGAAGAAAGAGGAGGCGTGAGAGAAGGAGGTGTATATGGGCTGTTCACAATGAGGTTGCTTTCCTTTGCACCAGCTGCTGCGCTGTACTGAGTGTCGTGCTGTCATTAAAACCAGTCCAGTAAGTCTAACCGGCCCCAAAGAGGATGGAGGGGAAGGCTAGGCAAATGCACAGGGTCTGGCAGGGCTGCTCAAGAGGCAGGAGAAGTGCAGAAGGGAGCTGCTGGTTTTTCAGGGTCCCTGTAGTCCTGGGGTCACGTGCCAGAAAGTTTCTGCCTTTTAGACTTGGAAACAGTAACCTCATTACCTTATTTTTGGGATAACGCAGGTTCTTCCCAAACACAGTTTGCCTCCACTGTAACAGCTTTTGTGCTGCAAAGGCTCTGTGGGAGATCCTTTGTGCAAATAAGAATCAAATCTTCATTTTCTCAGACCACAGTGTAATGGGCTTTTTCCTCTGTTCTTACAAGACACCTGAAAAAGAGAGGTTTTGCTGTGTAAGCATAATTCTAGTGTATCGATGGGTCTCCTGGAAATAGAAATCAGAACAATGGCAAGGTTGGGAGAGTTCATGGATGCATCCTAACTTCACGCCTACTCTTAGACTTTATTTTCTGATAAAAAAAAATATGGAAACAAATATAGAAAATGTATGATCCAGATCTATTACAGTATTCATATATGCAGCTATAACAGAAAAAAATATAATTAGTGTCTCAGGCTGTCAGCAAGTGCTGTTCTGCTGCTTAAAACCTGAGCGTTACTCGTTAGGGGGAGCAAGATAATGATAGAAACATCCTGTGAGAGTGTAACCCAAGTGTTTTGGTGGTTGAACTTGAGGAAAGGGCACATATTATCAGCTGTATTCCTTTCTCAATTCACTACAGGAGACTGAGAGAGAAACGGTCTAAAACCAGGCAATCAATAATTTGTATAGTGAACGCAGTGTGCCGTTAAGTGGTCTAATCTTTAGATCTCTTCAAACATAAGGTGATACAGGAGAGGAATGGCTACCAAGGATAAAACAACCTGAGGTGTAATTCATAAGAACAAAGACTGAAAGGGAAGTTGTACTACATTATTTTTGCGTTAGAAAACCTGATAGGTCGCAGAGCCTGGCTGGTCATTCTCGAAGAGTTTGTTACAATGAAAGCTCGTATAGGTATGTAACTGATTCAACCACAAAACCATTAATGTCTTCTGTAGAATATTTGCTCCTGTGCATCCTCCTACAGAGTAAAGGGGTTTTTTGCATACCAAAAATGCAGGTTTCCAGTTACTGAAGATGCTGCTGATTGCCTTTCCTAGCTTGCTTAAGTCCCTAAATTGCTGGAAAGAACTACTTGGGGAATATTCTGCTAACGAGTGACCTCTATCACCCAAGAAGAGACAGGATACATGTTACAGTATTAAAGACCTGAACAACCCTCTTTAGAAGCTCTATTTAGAGGTCGTGGTACTGGCACAATCCAGTAATTCCTGTATCACTGTTTTTACAACAGTACAAAGAAATAAAATTCCCTGGTGTGATAGAGAAAACAAGGTAAGAGACACCAGTTCAGTTTTGAAGGTTGAATTAGTCTTTACCATTCCGATTTAATTAATCTATTAAGTAATTGCACAGAATCATAGACTCATCAAGATCCACCAGGCCAGAAAGGGCTGTTGTAATCATTTAAGGTGTAACATGAACCATAAGATTTCCCAGAATTGTTGAATTTGTTTGAGCTGAATTTGAATTTAATTTAATTAAGTTAATCTTTTAGGGGGAAAACTTGATCTCAGTTTCACACCAATGACTTCACTTGTGTGAGGGAATAGTCCAGGGAAGAATTTTTCTTGAGTAAAGGACTAAGTAACTCGAATAACAATGATATTGCCTTTGTCTCCTTGTACTACCTAAGTGGTGATTAGGTCTGAATTTGACTTTTAAGGCAATAATACACTTCCAGGGGTGACTCACGGAGTGAGAAAAGAGTTTTCAGTACTGTGGGTCTGAGTAGATTAGCAGACTGTCTATAAACTGAGGGAAGAAAATAAGAAGGGAAAGAGGAAAAAGCCAAGGAGAGAGTAAAACTTGGAACTGGAAAAACAATTCCAGTTCCAGATGAAACATTTCATTACATATGATGGGTTTAAAAGCAGTTTGCCGAATGACTTTTTATTTAACAAGGCATTGTGTGAAACATGGCATTGTTCCTTACAGGAAATAAAGAACAAGAAATCTACTTATTTCATGCATACTTGTACTGAAAGTGGTATGAAGTTGTAATGTGGAAGTAATAGCTCCGACGCACAGCAACCTTGTGGTATTTCCTTTTGGAGCTGCACAGCATTATCTAAAAATGAGAATGCTTAGACTGAAAGGATGTTGCTGACTCCCAGAAGTTGAGCTTGCTTTTTTTTTTTTTTATATGCAACGTTTTATTAAATATCTTGAGTGTACTGACATAATTCAGACCTTTGTTCATAGGGAGATATTAAGATCCCTCTGGGGAGAGCTTGGGTCAAAACCTGAAGTGTTGAGTATCTGCTACTGCATCCGAATTCCCACTTCTCAGTTTCTATCCTTTTTGTTTTTCATGACTGCTGTGGAGAAAATAAAGTCCAAGATGTGTGCTCTGCACCTTTTCTAGTTGAGATCGAGGAAGCAGGACTCAAGTGAAGTTCCAACAAGGCAAGAGGATGCTCTGTTTTCTTTCCCCCAAAGGTTTTATGTTTGATCCTTTTCATTATCTTCCTCAGTTGCTAACTGACCTGGACTGAATGCAGAAAACAAAATTCTGAAAGACCTGTAGACTAGTGGAGGCTGCCTTGGAATTGGCTGAGCAAACAGACATGTCGAATCTGTCTTAAGCGTTGGACTCTTAGGTTAAATGTGGCCAATGCAAAGAGCTGAGCAGTCCCTGGATATGTCTGATATCCTGAATGGTGACTTCTGCTCCCAGGTGTTTGTATGCTGTTACATATGGGGAAGAACTTTATTGCCAGGTTTAAGGAATATATCCCCTAACATCATGTTTTATTCCTTATTGGAGTTTTTTTTTAAATTAAAACTTGAGTAGCCTTTGAGTAATTCTCCCTTTTGCAAGTGGACTTGGTCCTGCCAGCTCCCTCGATGCTCTTTCAGGCTGCAGATCAGGAAGGAGCATTGCACGAGCGGAGGCAAAGAATTGATGGGCATTTTCACTTTAATTTTCTCTCCTTTATTGCTTTCCTATTACTGCAGACCAGTTAACTTTACATTACTTCTTTTCTTTTCCCTTTCTCAATCACTGACAAAATTTTTTTACAGTTTCTCTCTATTTCTAGTTGGTCCAAAGTTTGATCTTCTGTCCCGCAGTGTTGTGCTTTGCTGGTGGTTACTGTATGGCACCGTGCGTTTGGAAAAGCAGACTATACTGAGGAGTGAGCACGCTCACAGCTGCCAAGGGCTGACAACTGAAAGGCACAAGTGGGGACAAAGCAGAGCAGATGGAGTGATGTGGGAACATTAACACTCGTGAGGTACCCTCTTCCTCCCTCCCCTCTTTTTAAGAAGGGAAAGAACCTGGGCCTTTGTCCAAAAAAACACTTAAGCCTGCGCTTGACCTTAAAACATGTGAGAAGACTCTTTCTTATCTTCGTTCATTCCTACAGTTTTCTGTTACCTTGTTGTTCATTTAATGGAATAAATGTTTATCTCTTTGATCTCATACTTAAGGCATATGATTCCTATTTTTTACTCTCTGAAAACGTGAAAATCTGTTTGTTGTATCACAGCTGTGCAAATAAGTTTCCAGGAAACTTAACACGGTGCATTTAGTATTCGCTAGGTTGCACCACCCCCTTGATGAACAGGGGAAAGTTATCACATGGAAAAAGAGCAGAGAGATTGTTTTGATCCGATCTTGCACAGGATTGAGAAAGGAACAGGATTAAAGAGTCTTAAACATAAAGCTTGGCAGCAATTGTCAAGAACAAAAATGAAAATAGTTTAAGAGAATAGTGCAGGCAATAACTCACTTGGGGGAGTCGGCAGAGGACCAGAAGAAGTGGCCAGACTGACATTGCTTGGTTTTATTAACTCATCCATAATTAGCCCATAGCTTAGATACAATTTAGCTTGTGCCATATGGGCTAATATAGTGCTGAAAGTTACCCCCCATGCAGGTGACAGTCTGTCACACTGAAGGAAGATTAGCATAAAACAAACAACAATGCACTCTTAATGATAGTAGCACCATTTGCAACGCCATAGTTAAGGATGTATAAGCACTTCCATTATAACCCAATCTTCAAGATTTTATTAAGTAGACATAAAAGGCATGTGCACATACACACCCCTTATAGCCCAGTCAATCTTATCTTCAATTCTTGAGCAAAATCAGCATTTATTTGAGGGTGGTTTTTTTAGGTTATTTAATTTTAAAATATTTTTATTAAATGGTAACAATGCCTGATGCAGGTATTTACTCACCTCTCTGCTGCTTTTCCTTGGAACAGTGATTGGAATGAGTTGTTCTAGGTAAAACATGTTGGGCAAATAGATCCTGATGGTTTCTGCCTTGATAAATGTACAACACAGTGGCTGTTAAGCTCAAATAAAAATGAGAAAGCTACACTGTATGTGCCCATCAACTTGATTAGAACTTTTTATAGTATATATGAATCTAACCAAATAGCAATGGTATAACTATGTAGGCAGTAGATATTCCGTGAGTGTAATTTATACTGGGAAGAAAGTAAGCCACTGTCTTTATTGATTCCTCTTTATTGAATAGGAATTGCACCATTAAAATGATACCCATGTGTTGTTGATACGTCCTGCATTGATGTTAATTTGGCTACATATTGCCAATATTTTCATTTTAAAATCGAGAAGGAATTTTTGTGCCAGAGCCTTTTCCAAATTGTGCTGAGCTTTTGACACAAAGCAGCAGAAGCCATTAGCATTCTCAGTTAAGGCTGATCCGTCATGCTGTTGTACCATTCCTTCTCTTCTCCCCAACATATTTGCTTTCCTGTGTTTTCCAGATGAAAGGGAAGCTTCCCCCTCCAATAAGTTTTCTGGACTTTTCTTTTGAAAGGCAGTCTAACCATTTTAAATATTTTAAATGAAGTGAGTTTTGTTATGCAGACAAGAGCTAAATTTTTTTTTCCAGCTCTCATCGGCTATTTATGTGACTCTATGGTTTTCAAATGCTATAATGCTAGAGGATGCCAAATGTCCTGCCATTTAATAACCAGTAGCATACAGAGCTCTTTTCAAAATGCCACCACTCTGAGCATCTGTTGTTATTAAGTAAGATGATCAAATTTTGTACAGGACTTCAATTTTGCTTTTCACATCACTTATAGAGCAAGAATAATATGCAGTCTGTGTATAAAACTAATGTGTTGGGATCATTGAGCCAATTGCTGGTTTTTGTGTTCTGCTTTATTGCAGACTGTAAAATAAACTTTGGCCTTTTTTTAATAAATGTTATAAAAATGCTCTGTGAATCAGGAGAGTGTCAGCAATTAAAGCCATTTAACATCATAATAATTAAAAATGCAATACTCCAATGTAGTCAGCACTGATTCACATAAAAAGCCACATTGTTGGTTCTTAATAATTACATTATTTGACAGACATGCTAAAGAAGAGGAAAAGGTGCACATTGTTAGTGTCAGATGAGCAACTAATTCTTATTGTTTCTGGAAATTGCTCTAAAATCCTTTACTATTCCTGTCTTTCAGCTAACAGATGTGCAGGAATGTCCTCAGCTCACCATTGCTTTTCTCTCCAGCAGAATATGACTGACAACACAACAACACAAGGGAACAGCTGGGTCGAAACGCATAATATTTTCCTGGTAGAGAAAGAAGCTGATTAGGCTATGGAGTACCTAATTGGGTAAGATGCCCCTCATTTTCAAACTATAAAATTCAGATAGTGTATAGCAGAA
The DNA here is from genome assembly GCA_013400135.1 of Rhinoptilus africanus. Taxonomy (NCBI): domain Eukaryota; kingdom Metazoa; phylum Chordata; class Aves; order Charadriiformes; family Glareolidae; genus Rhinoptilus; species Rhinoptilus africanus. The sequence goes on along the minus strand of VXBO01002530.1, from coordinate 816,047 downwards.
AAAAAGAGGATGGGCTGGTGAGAGCCGTATGTTTGTCCCGCAGCACAACTGGACCTTTAAAATGAGCGATGCTTTTACAGCTGTGGTTTGGGACCGTGCCCGAGCTCAATGTTGAGGAGGGCCAAATTTTTGAGAGGGGATTGAACTCGCATGTAATAGCATTTAAATTACATCTCTGCATTTCAGTCCATTCTCCTTGCTCTTCCCAAGTTCTCACAGGCAGAAGGGCAGATTTCCCCATGATATCCATTTTCTTTCAGGAAAAAATAAAGCAAAAGAAAAACAAAGCACACATTTTATAGATTTAGGGTTTTTTTTTTTTTTTTTTTTTCTTGAATATTGGAGGTGTGGGATTCTTCCCTGGCTTCATTGCCTGTTGTATGTTGCTATGGACAGGCAGTGATGTAGAAGCAGTGTCATCTTCTGTCTTGAGAAGAGATGGAGAAGTTTTGGTTGCAGGACTGAGTCGGGGGTGAAGCTGCCATCCTCAGATATCCTAAAGGAGAAGATGGACAAAGAGATTTTGGAGGAGGACAAGCTTATCTTCAATGCTGCCTCTGGAAATTCTAGAAAATAGTTAATGAAAATTGACCTAAAACATTCTGAATTTACTTTCTCTGTCTTCCTAGAGAGTCCAAGAGTTTTCTCTGTTCTCATGTCTGTCTGCCTGCAGAAATATTCCCAGGCTGTGGTATACAGTTGGACTAGATGGGGTTGGACTAGATGACTTTTAAAGGTCCCTTTCAACCCAACACATTCCATGATACACTGATTTTTTTCATTTAGTCCAGCTTCTTTATCAGCATTCAAGCCTGCTGGGATTGTTTTTTGTTAGGTTGGTTTTTTTAATTTATTTTTCTAAAGCCTAATTTTGAATGTGAGTCTTCTATCTTATAGCCAGCCATGCTGCCAACAAGCTCCAGGGCTAAGCTGCAGGAGCAGATGAGAATACCGTCATGAGAAAGATGCTACCAGCTTGGTGTGCCCTCTACCTTCTCTCTTGGGACCACTTGTGTATGTGGGAGACTGAATTGAAAATGCATCTTTTTTTCTTTTACTTTCATAGATGTTCAAGTAAGTGAAGAGCTCTTCTAGCCAGAACAGGGTGTGAAAGCTGCTTTTTTGTCCTTGGTGTATTAATCAGGACTAGGAGGCAGAGAGGAGTCCTACTGGTGGAGGCTGGGAGAGGAGATTTGCACAACCAACAGCTGCTCTCCAGCCTACAAGGCTGCAGTTTGCCAGCTCAGGAACTTGGGTAAGACTGTGTACTTGGGCACCTTGAGCTTGTGGGGTCTTGGAGGGTTGAATGTCCTTTCAAAAAATAAAAATAAAAAAATTTAAAGTTCAAACCAGATCTTGCAAGGCCCCATATCAAATATCAGCAAGACTGGAAATCATTCTAGGGTAGGGTGAAGTCAACATGGCGAGAAGGTGTGTTGTTGCAGGAGCATCTACACTCTTTGTAGACGTTGTCTACAACCTCTGTGGCAGATGGCTGTTCTTCCCAAGGTTTTGGTCTTGAGTGATGGGAAACTAAAACCAGGAGGGGCACATCCAGTGACCAGCAGCGCTGTTACCAGTGAAGGTTCGGCTACCTGGGGGAAAGGAGCAGTGGCACATCCCAAAAGGCAGTTACAAGCAGTTTAAAAGAGTGAAACCATCTGAAAGGCTGGAGCGTCTCTGGAAACCTTTCTACCTTAGGTGTAATTCATATGTGTGCAATTAGTTCAAATATTAGTCTTAGATTTTAAACAGATTATAATTTTGTAGGGAAATAGCCATAATTGCATGACAGAAAGGGATTTGATTTGCAGTTCTGGAAAACAGTCTGCTTCTTGAGTACCAGAATAGTCTTTAGGTGAAAGTATAAAAGAAGCACATTATCCTCTGATTAACCTGAATCAAATAATGGAAATAAAATTCCATCTGCCCTAGAAATCATAAATAATAAATACATTATTAAATCAATAAACTGAGTACAACAATGAATTTTAAAACTTATGTTGTGATTAGAGCCAGCTCTTTCTTTGGGACATATTAAACTATATTCACAGCACATTCCACTTGCTTTTTTTAATAGGTGATCTGTTTCTTTTTCAGGAAGTTCATATGAAGTTTCTGAACCTCCACTTTGCCCCTTGGGAGAAGCAGCCCGGAAATAAGGTGAAAGTGTTCTGAAAGAAATGAGGAAATCTCAAAAGGAAAAAAAAAAAAAAAAAACAGCACATTATAGAAATACTGGTAAATAAAATATAACCAACGAGCAGCATGGGAAGCATGTTTAACCCACTGCACACCAGTTTTCCTTTACTGCCAGCCAACTGAATGCTGAAAGAAGACTAGCAAGGAGTACGGCTGTATGTATTAGTGAGATTAAATGTGATGAAAATGTTAATGGATTAAAATACAAGAAAATATACTGTACTAAGGATAAATGCATAAAATCAGTGATAATTGAGTCCTTCGCAATAGCTGATCTTGTATAAAGTATAAGGGCAATGTTTCAATAAGAAAAATAACACACATACTTCAAAAGTTAGGTTTTGGCAAGCTGTTGCATCTCAAGAGGCTTTTTTTGCATGATTCTGCATTTGCCAGAACTTCCCCTGGTCTATAGGAAACCTGAAAGAGATCAGTATTTTATTGTTACAGATACATTAATTCATCTACTGCCTTAAAACATCTGTAGGACCAAATTGAGAGGTACTTAGAAGATTATTCTTATGAGACTTGGCATAAGCTTACACCTTTTGAGTTGCTTCAAAGGGTGTTTTACAAAATCAAAGTTAATTGTCTCAGATCTGGAAAACAACATTTCCACCCCAGCCCATGACATCTGCCTTGAACTGTCTTGGGTCATTGAGGAGGTGAGGAGGTGCTGTAAAGCTGAAGGACCAGACAAGGAATGTGACAAGAAACTTTAAGGAGGAAATAAAAAAAAACCAACCCAAAAAATCTTTATTGTAATATGTCCTCTGATGTCCTCCTGCTGTACCTGGCACCAGGGAGACCTCAGCATCCCTTAGCCCTTTATGCCTTTTTGCATTGTGCATAAAACTTCCAAGTGCTCCCTTTCTCAATGAAGCTCTGTACCTCCTAGTTGTTTATTTGTCCATTGTCAAGATTTATTTACTCAGCTTTTGCAGCAGGACTGAAACCTTTCTGGTTTCTCTAGGTGTAACTTCTAAATCTCATACAGACTATCTTAGTCAGTTCAAAACCTACAACTCTGGGCATTTCTACCATGGCTGCGTATTTGTTAACTGCTAATGTAGGGTTGGGGTTTTTTTAATGCCAATTTTTTGACAGAGGGATCTACAGAAATATTTTAAAATTGTAGCTACACTTGTGCATCCAGGTTTCTGCCATGCTTTTCCTGCAAATAAGCAATCGAAGGGATAAGATGTGCCTTTGCCAGCTTGGTTCATCATGGAAATGGATTTCCTACTTTTACAAAGGGATTTTTGCTGCTTTTTGAGCACCCCTTGCCTGCAAGATCCTCCCTTTAATCCTGCTCTGTATCCAGGACAGCCCTCGCTCAGTGCTGGCTTCTGACATTTTCTCAACATTAGGCGATAACCCTTCAACTCACCCATCCTCTTCTCCCACAGCCGGTAGAGCAGCACTACCCAACCCATAGGCTTCCAAAGTACCAACAGTCCAATTGAATTTAGAGGACACGAGAAATCTTGACATTCAACTTGACAACACTTCTGTTGCTGAGCCTGTGTTGCCACGACTTATTTTTTAATGCAAATCAGAAGACGATTAGCTGTTTTCTCTCTTCATTGTGTTTATTTTTTCTTGTTCTTTGGGCTGTTTTTCATGCCTCATCTTGGCTGAATTCTTTCCGATTTTTCTCCCTTCCTGTGTGTTTCTGTTCTTTCTCTGTTCTCTGCCCTTTGTTCTCAGTTGCTGTTTTCCCCCCTTTTTCCTTTTGTGCCTCTCTTGCATATTTTCTGGTGCTCTATCATCTCTGTTCTTTGTCTTTTCTTTTCTTTGTCTTTTCATTTTGCCTATCTTTGTTCTGTGTCCTCTTTGGTGTCTCCCTGTTCTTTGTCTTCTCTTTTTCCTTGTTCTTTCTTTTCCTCTGTCTGTCTCTTTTTATGATTCCCTTTTATCTTCGTTGTGTTCTGAGTAGGTTTGTCTTGATCTTTGTCTTTGCAGAGAACGTGCTCAAATGAAGACAAAACACGCCATTCAAGCAGAAATTGCTTATTAATTATAACATGGACACACTGGTGAAACCCAAGCCTCCCACAAAGCCAGCAAACCAAATCACAGGTATTTGCAGGCCAGCACGTCTTTTTGTGGTCATCTGAGCTCCATGTAGGGCCCTGTGGTTGAGCACTCGCCACGTAAAACACATCCTACCCCATTTCCCTTCAGATGGCTGTCAGTCAATAAAACCCTCCCAGCCTTTATCGCTGACCCATTGATACTCGGGTGCAAAATAACCAAAGTGAGGTATCTGGTTATGCAGCAGTTATGAGTAAAAATGTGTATTCTGGTCTTCAGTATGGAATCCACACGATCTTCATGTCCCAAGTGTGCCCCTTCCTCCTGTAGTGGGGCGTATAATTTACTGCAGATGTCTTTGACCTACATCATCAGCTCGAAGTTATCAGTTGCTGCTAGAAGGAATGTTTTAATTTACTAACCAGTTCTGCTGGGAATGAGTATCAGCTACAGCCATGCGAAAGACAGGATTTCTTGGTACACTTGGTGCATAGTCATGAGTTATTTTTAATTCTTTCATATTTGCAAAACAAAACATCTTAAAAATGTGGAAACAAGAAAATCATAGGCAGAGTTATTTTGGTAAAGGAAGTTCTATTTGGTCCCGAAATAAATCTTTTTTGTGATCTCTTTGAGCAGCTTTGAAAAGCTTAGCATGATTTCAAAATTTAAGCTCAAAAAGAAAAAGTTCACATAAAAAAAGTTTAGCTTTTTGTTCATTTTCCCACCCATTTCTCCCCTCTAATTCAGTGAAATCTCTCTGCATGTATGATATTTGATTAATGTTCATTAGTCTTGGCTAGAACACAAACCCCAGATTTTGGAGTTTGCCCTATTGCTGCTGTTCACCTTTTTTCTTTTCTCCGCAGGAGGGCCGTGAGAGCCACGTTAAGTTGTTAAGCCACAAAATGGATGAGATGGGAGCAGCTTCTCAGGGTAGAGGGGCTGGATGCTCCCGGGGACCTTGCTGCAGTCCATGCCAGGTCACCACGTCCTGGGGGCTTGGGAGACTCTGTCCTCATCGTCTGCCCCCGCCAGCCTTTCCAGGTTGCTTCGTTCTCCCCTTAACTTTGCTGTTAAATTGTGGCTTTCCTGGCCAGGCTGTAGTATATAAATAGAAATCTCATATCTTTTACCTTCTGTGCTCTGGGGAAGCCCCAGAACACCCAGCACATCACCTATCTCTGCAAACCAGCTATAGGACCAGGCCACAATATTGCAGCAAATAACCTGGGTTTCATGTGAATTGCCCTGAATCTGGGAAATGCTGCAGGTTCCCCAGAGGCTGCAAATCGAGTTGAACCCAGGTTGGTTGTTCCTGCTGCTTGTGCCTCATCGCTGTCGCTCCCAGCATCCCTGGCCACAGTGGTGGATGCAGAATTGGGATGAAGTCTCCTCTCCAGCCAGGGTGGTGGATGCAGAAGTGGGATGGGGTCTCTTCCAAACCTCTTCCCATGGTGCCTGGGAATGATGCTGCTGAGGAGGGGGCTGCCTGGGTAGTGGGATGTCAGGGGTGTTGTAGTCCCTCAAACCAGGACAAGGGGTCTCCTCCACAGGCTGTCCAGCCCCATCGGTGCATGCCAGTGTCCATCCGTTGTGCCGTGAGCCAAAAGGATGTCTCCCTGCCTGGTCCCAATGAGCGCATCTTTGAGAGAGTGCAGGTGATTTTCCAATATGCATAAATATGCATGAATTACAGGTTTCCTGAGCTAGATTTTTTTTTTGTCTTAATAACATTGACTTATATTATACTTAAATATTAATAAAGTGATTTAAGACCAGGCCATTTAGGCCAAATGTACATTAAAATTCCCCTTCTATTTTCCCTCTTTTTAAATCCTCCTCCTTCAGTTTATTCCCTGCGGGAGGGTTTGGGTCCTGAACTCATTGTGCGATCTTCAAACACATAATAAGAATTAATCACCATTAGTCCTCTATTTTAACAGCTGCTTCCTACCCCCTGAACCAGTACAGCTGCAAACTTCCCTCCCTCTGCCGACACTGTAATCCCATTACAGCTGCAAACTTCTACACGTGAAAACACAGATTTAAGCTTATTTTGAAACAACTCACGGTTCTTAATTGCTCAGGTCCGTATCAGAAGTGGGTGATGCAGCTCCTGGCTGGTGGGAGCTGATGGAGCATTGTCCTTCCCGAACACGAATCCACCACGCTGCCGATGTTCTGCTCCGCCATGGAAGGTTGCAGACCTCACCTAGAGGGCAAGGCCTGTTATTTGCATCAACCAGTGTTTACTTCTTAATATTCATAGGAAAACAAGCATGATTTATTTGTCAATAGGGAGAAGACATTGGCCTGCTCGTGGAAATTTCCCTTTTTCTTCTCAGTTGTGGGCTTTCTTGTACTTTCTTCATTCTAATATCTGCCCTTGGATTGTAATTATTTTATTTTTTTACTTTTTAGCATTAAGGTTTGAAATAGATAATTATTTTGCTTAATAGTAAATTTCACTGCAACGTGCCCAGAGGGATATGAAATAAAAGGTATTTAAAAATCTACCATGTTAGAAAAGTAAAATAATTTCAGCTAATGAGATTATCAAGGATAATCGGTTTACAAAAGCCCATTATGCGACAGATTCATTGATGTCTTAAAACAGAAAAGGAGAATCCTATTTATTTTTTGAAATGGTGTAGAATAAATTGCTTTTTAGGATGTAAGAGGCTGTTTTTCATATATTTTTTTTTAAATGTGATGATTTCTGTAGCCCCATCTGCTGTTCACTTTCAGAAGTATCCAGATGAAGATTTGGTGAAATGCACATTTTTCTGTTAAAAATTGGCAGTAGGTGAGACTTGACCTGTGGATTTGACTCAGGATAGTAAGGAAGGACTTAATCTCTTCCAGAATTTGTGGGAAGAAGTTGCAGGAGTGCAATGGAAGATCCCACCTCCATTCAACCATGACTGAGGAGGTGTTCTGGGGAGACAGATCACTTCTTCAGAGGAGAAGAGGAGGAAGAGAGGGAGAAGAAAGAGGAGGAGGAGAGGTTGGCATTGGTGGGTGCTCCTGTTGGAATGACCATGGAGGCCCTACTAACACAGCTGCTTCCTTATCTCAGCAAATCCAAATGGCTCCAACAAGAGAAATGGGGTGGGATAGTCCAAGAAAAAACAGTTGATTGTGATGTCTGCAGCTCTTCAGAGTACAGAATGGGGTCATTTTAAAGTTATGAAAGTTTATTGGGACATTTTGCTTCCATTTTCCTCCTGAGACATGTACTAGACTTGGGCTTTGTCTGCTCACAGAAGCAGAAGGGTTGACTTGGCCCAAGGAGAGCTGAAAGACGCTCCAACTCCACCACCGTCTTATAGCACCCCAGACAGACCCTAGGGTTATCTTTTATAAATAAGCTACAACAACATTATTAATTTGTGCATTACATAAATTAAAATGCATGCGTATTAAGCTGCAACCTTGAGAAAGTACAATAATGATGTCTGTTTTATCTGTTGTGGTTTATTTTTTTTGCATTCGCAGCTACTCGGAGTGTACCTAGTGGGACTGCTACATGGAATCTCTTCCAGGACCTCCCCTTTGCTTTGCAATGATGTGGAAGGTGACTCTTCAGTAAGTAACACAAAATGATTTCAGACTTGTATAAATAATATACATGTTCTGTCTCCCTTTGATTGAATGATGAATAGCATTTAAAGTGATTGATTTGCCGACGTGCACATGCAGTGGCGGCTGGAACAGTTCGTATTGTCCTTGGATGCCCCAAAATGCATCTCCCATGGCTTTGTCTCCCCACGGCAGCGTGGTCCTCCAGCTCTGGGTGGATGCCAGGTCTTGACTTGGCCGATGAAGGGGACAGTGGGGAAATGCTGGCTGAGCCCTTTGAGCAGCACATCTGCACCACTCTGTCCTCTGCCTGTGCCTGTCCCACGCACTGGGACCTTCATCCCCTCCCCAAATGTGGCTCTTGTACAGTCTCTTCTGCTGTGATTCAATCTGCTGCTGCTTAAATGGTTCCCTCTTTTTTTTTTCCTTTAATATTTAGCAGAAAATAATTCTGCAATGAGCTTTATGAAAGCAGCAGGATAGATTAAAAAATGAAATATGTTTAGCAAGATTTGGGGGGAAGGCTGTAGTAATTAATTTTCAATAATACCTGGCATTTCCAGAACTCCTTTCATCCCAAGATCACCAAACAGTTTACAGACATTAATTAATTAAAGCATTATGATGCCCCAGTGTGGGGCCATTGCCTGCATGTCTGACTCAGACAAACTCCCTCCAATTCCCCGGGCAGCCGAGCACTATCCACTCCTCTGCCTGCACCAGGGCTATTCCTCTGAGTAAATACCGTTCAGCTTTCCTAAGGTTTGCACTGTGTGGCCCTATGTAAATATTTTCCAATAAGTTCGATTATTTGTCTTTTATTCTCTATCAGGAAAACCCCAAATATCTCAGTAATAAAATTTCCAGCGTGTGTTTACATGAGGGCAGTTGGGATGATTAGTTTCTGATTCAGCTGCCCATTAAAATGTTCCTGCTCCTGGAAACTCCCTTTGCAGGCTGGGAGCTGGACACGCATTTTAAGCTTTGATTTTGGGGTGAGTCAAGCATATTTGACAGGACAGTAAATTGCATGGGAAAAGAGGAGGTGTTCAGCATGAGCCCAACAAGGGTGCAAATAACGTCACACTCCTGGAAATCCCTCGTGAAGTATAAGTTCGGTGAAATCTTATGAAAGCTATAGATTATACAAACTTTCTCTACTCCGATGATTTGATTCATGAACGCGTAAATAGGTAGATAGATAGATCCATCACAGGAATCCCCGGGGAACAATGCAATGGTGTTTGTGATTGGAAAAATATTATAAAAGAGCTCACGTATAGCCAATAGTTAGGCAGTTTTGTACTGCCAAGATAAATAGAAAAGAAATGACATTTCATGATCACATTTTTAAAGGACGTTGGAAGTTACCAAAGGAGGAGAAATGGATGTCCTGTAGTGATACATCTGCAGTCCCGTGTGGCATTGCTACCAGTTGGGCATCTACCAGGCCTGGATACCCTCACCTGGACTGCCCCATGTCGGGATAACAGTGGGGCACCGTATTCCTGGGGAATGCCTTCACCTGGACGTTTTGACCCCATCCCTTAGCCACCTTGGTCATGGGATGAGGGGTTTTGCTTATCCTAAGGCAGCTGGGATATTCAGAAGCAGGATCAGCAATGAAGGATCTGTTTGTAATGGAAAAGCAAAAAAGAAAGAACGGTGGGGTTTTTTTGTTTGTTTGTTTGCTGGATTAGCTATTTGCATTTAAACCAAATGAAAACCAATACCAAAATGGAAAATCCCTTTCCATTACCTGTGGTTAGGCTAGTACCTAGCCATTGATTTGCTTGGTTAGCTTGGCCAGCTCCAAGTCGACCTTTATTCCAACTTCAAACCATGGTGGAGAAGGGGGGATGGACTTTGGGCAGGAGACATGACCCATGCAGTGGAGACACCCATTTGAGGAACCACTTCACAAGTGTCGCCGTCCATCAGTGTCATGAGCGGTTTGCGCCACCCGGCACCTCAGCCCGTGCATCCGTCAGCCTGGAAACATATAGAAATGTCATTGCGTGCTCGGGAGGTGACGCACAGTGGAGGAACCTCTGGTTTCGGGACGAGGGAGCCAGGAATGCTGCCCTCCTCCCTGCTTGTTTACCCTATGGCAAGTGCATCTTCGGGGAGTGCTGCGACTTCGAGATATGAGAAGAAATTCTTAAGTAAACACAAGTGACATTTGGCATATAAATAAGTTAGGGAATACTCTTGCGCAAGCAGTGCAGGTCAACAGTGATCTTTTATCTCCTGTTTTAAAATCGGCTGCTTTAGAAATGTAAAAGCGCAAGGTGTTTGCGGAAGGGGCGGCAGAGGGAGCGGGGCCAGGGAAGGCTGGGTGCCAGAGCGGCGTTTGCTGCTCCAGAGCGATGGGCTTTGGGCTCCAGCCCTTCTGATTGTGGCAAAATCTGTGCTGTGTCAGATGGATTCCTCCAAANTGTATAACAAGTCCCTTTAGAGAGTAAATACCGATTTGAAATAGCCCAGTAAACAAATAACAGGGGAACAGCCTGTATATACATACATCTATAAAATGCATTGCATACAGACATGCGTACCCGCATTCTTATTGTGTAGGTTAGCTAAGGGGATTTACCTCCCTTTTAATATTTTTGAAGGCTGCTTTATGATCCTGTTGACCTGCTATTAGCAAAAGCTTAGCTTTCAACAAAGGTAATTAAATTATAAAATCACTGCTGCAATCATCAAACTACTCATAAAACAAGAAATGAAAAAAAAAATACCCTGAAATAAAAGTCTTGCAGGCTTCTCCTCATGTAATATTGCTCCCTGATGTTAATTACATTTAAATGGGAGAGTACTATTTTGGTATCATTCATACGCCTCCAAAAGTACTTTCCAGTTTATCATACCTGTCAACCCCAGTGCATCACAGGCTAATACTTTATTAAGAAAAAAATCATTAGGGAGCTGCTGATCCCATTTAAGTACATTGGGCAGAATGTAAGACTAATTAAAAAGCATATTTTTACATTATTAATTTCTGAGTTTCACACTTAATGAATGTGAAATGACAGGGCTACTATTTTTATATTCAGGCTCTCTGGGCTCTTCAGCCAGGGGAATTCAATTCTGGGGATTTTTTGCAAAGATGCTTCTTGGGAGATTTGTTTTCAAGAACAGCTAAGCTTTTTTAGCTGTGCCTTTTTCTGGGAAATTATACCAAAGCATATTACAGGCACTTAAAAAGAGTAGTTAAATAGATGTTGTGTTGGGTTTTTTTCATCACAGTGCTATAAAAGTATTTTAGATGAGGTATAAAATATGGTTTTTAAATGATATTATGATTTGCAAACACTAAAAAATAATTGCGGTGGAGTTGAGAGAGAGCGAAAACATCTAATCTTTATTGTGTAAGACAATGTGATAAAATATTTTACAGCCAAAAGCTCATTTTGCATCTGGAAAATTGTGTAAACTGATGGGGGGGAAAAAAATCTCATTAAAACCAAAGGTTATTTTTAATATTCTTCAAACAAAGCAACACATTATAACTGCTTTTTTCCTCCCTGTATTTATTAAATTAGACAATTGTACGAACGCCTGACGTTCTATTTAAATAAAGACATAAAATGACAGAGACCGTGTGATTAGGCAGGCTAATCGGAATTTATACCGGCTTTTGGAGTGCACGGGCGCTGGAAGGTAGCGCCAGCCTGGGAAGGTTGCCGTCTTGGTGCGGTTCCGTCGCGGCAGCAGGGCTGTTATTAAACATTAGGTGTTGCATTACTGAAACCTTTGCCGGGTGCCGGCTGGCACCACGGTCCCCGCGAGCATGCCACGGCACGGCACACTTTTATAGGGCTCTGCAAGGAGGAGTGGAGAAAAACAGGGTGGGTTTTTTTCCCCCCTCTCTCTCTCTCTCTTTTTTTTTTTTTTTTTCCAAATGTGCTTACAATTACCTCTCTGTATTTTTATTGTCTTTTTACTAACCACAAAACTCACACTGGAGGCAAAGCTTAACGGCTGAGGCTTTCCTCATGTAAATATTAGGAAATTACATTTGTACAAACTGCGCGGCTTTGTAAAGGGGGCTGGAGCGACTCCAACACAAATTAATCAGGATAAAGTTGCTCTATGTTCAACATGACCATAGTTTATTTTCTTAAAGTATTAATTTGTCAACAGCTTTCCTGCCTCGCTGTGACTCATGTGGATGGCATTGAGGGAAGACACAGATGCAATCTTGCTTCTCTACCTTGCGGTTTTAGGAACCAGCTCCAGTTAATCAAAACATAATTGTGTTTAATTCCTCAATATTTGTTTTCATGCAAAAGTCAAATGACTGAAATATGAATATAAACCTGTGTTTAAATATTGTCTTCCTTCTCTCCCTTTTTTTTTTAAAAAAAAAAAACGCAGCACAAAACCATTTTAACTGTTTGCTAAACAATTTTTACTTTCAAGTCCTTCCCTCCTCTGCTGTCTCCCCCCCTCAGCCCCAAAATAAATAAATAAGCTCTGGCAATAGCTTTTCAGCTGGTGTCCTTTGCTTTTTTCCCTCCTCAGCCATCCCCTGTGCTGAAAGCAATGCTTTCCAGCACGTCTCTTCTCATCCTTCTGCCTTTGCTCGCTGCTTATTATATCACACTATTTTTAATTATATCTTGATTTTTGTAAAATTATCATTCGTTGTTATGTTTCTGGAATGCAAACGTGAGCGTAATGGGATCTATTTTTCAGAGTTGCCAAAACAAATTAAGGAAAACGTTCGGCTCTTCCTTTGCCAAATGTTTTAGTGCTTTTCCATGCAAGCAAATCTTATTTCTAACTGTATATTAAACCTTAAGTAAATAATGCAGTCTGTCAGAAGCAAATTCTATTGTAAAATCAGTAACTGTTCCCAGGCTTTGCTGGTGATACCTACACCAGGCTCTGGCCAGGAAGAATCAGGGTAACGATGAAATCTTGCTAATTTTAATTTGCCTTTTGTAGAAACACCTAACTTCTTCCTGTGTGCTGGATGTGCCCCCCCCCCCCAAATATGGAGCATTTGTTGTGGCCCCTCCACGGATGCCCAGGTGGGTGAGGAGGCTCTGGAACAACAGCATCGCGCAGGGCTGGAGAAGGGACCAGCTTTGTTAATTGTGGGGCTGGGGGGCTCGGCCGTCCGTTAGCATCTTTTATTAACACACATCCCCAAATAATATTGACACTCTTCTTGTTTTATTAGTACACGTTTACCTTGTTCATGGTTTTATTATTCAAGAATGCAGTTGTTGCCAAGTATTAATCAATATATTATGCTGCTCAGTTGGGCAAGCTGTACAAAAACATAGTGCCCCTAGGGTTAATACAGTCAAGAACTAGAAAAGTGTTTCAGACATGTACACAACATGTGGTTTACTATTATCATTAAATGAGGTGAACTGGGACTCTATACATATGGATTTTGAATTGCATAAATTTTGATTGATATCATTTGAAGACTGAGACCCTGAAAGGCTAGATTTTGTGAAAGACGATACACAGGCCAGCTATTACCACATACAATAATACCAGGAAAAATATCTGAAATGAGCAAGGCAGCTGGCTTTTAAATAGCTAAAACATAACATCAATACTTATTTTGAATAATGGAAAAAAGAGGTAAAAGATGTTGACCTCTGCCTGACAATAACATGTTCCAAAAGTAGAACTGGTCCCAGGAGAAAACCCCCTGCTCAACAGTAGCGACTAAGAATTTTTTTCTTTCTCTCTCTCTTTCTTTCCTTGTTTTCTCTAGCTTTTCTTTTCCTTTTCTTTTTTTTTCTTCTTCTTTTTTTTTTTTTTAAAATTTTGTATTTTTTTTTCATCCCCCCCTTTCCTCCCTCCCTGGAAAAGGTAAATGGGCTTTTGAACATTAAGCCGCTCGCAGACAACCGCCAGGAAAAAAAAAAAAAAACAAAAACCAACCAAAAAACAACACAAAACCCCAAGAATTTTTGCAAAATCAGGAAACACTTGAGAGGTAAAACCAACATCCTGAGACAGGAGACAAGGCCAGCTTTTGACACCCGGCTGGACCTGCGAGGCCGAAGGAAACCTGGAGCCAGGAAGTGGCCGCCGACGGGGTCAGGCCGACGGGGCCCCCAGACCTCGCCGCGCACTGCAGGCCCCGGCCGCCTATTTCATGGGAAATTTGCTGAAAATTCGCTGATCTGCATGAAACATTTATTGGAGGGGGAGAGGAAAAGCCTTCCCTTCGCTTCATGTGGGTTGCTGGTTCGTTAAGTGGGGAATTGTAATGTATGCGAGGACGCGGCGGGTCTCGGCGGCCCTGCATCCATTCTTCCCCACTGTGTGTGACACAGGGAAAATTATCAATACCTCGCTCTACCAGATTCATTCAATTTGCTCGTATTTGTTAAAACTTTTGAGAGAGCACTGGATGCTTAACGCTTCATTTATGATTTATGCTCCATAAATGTATTAAAACATTAACCATATTTCTGCTATGGCATACTTGAATCCTCCCGGGGAAAAGCCCTAGCATTTCTCAGGCGGCTTCCCCGAGGAGCGAGATTATTTGTGTTGTGTTACACCTCGAAGTGTTGATTAGGCCTCGGTGTTACCCTGACAGAAGTGTTGCATGGTGCTTCTCTTTAATGGGGTAATAAGCTGTATCAACCGCACGAAGGAAATGTTCCTTTTCAAGTCAGAAATGGCAAAAAAGTTGGTGTGTAAAGACGGCAGCGGCTCCATCCCCTCCACCCAAGTGGCGGGGCTGAGCTCTGGCAATAGCCTCCGCTAATCGAAAACTGTTGGCCATAGCACTTGGGTGGCTCAGGCAAATTTATAATCCGGGTTTGAACTCTCTAATATATTAAATGGTTACACGCCACCCATTGCTGAGCCCGACTTTTAACCGCCTCGCAGCCTGGCGGCTTCGCAGGCTCCGAAAGGCGGCTATTAATTGGAAAGCAGGAAGGTTAAAAAATAGACAAACTAGTTTTCTGGCTTGTGTTTGACAGCACGGGTTATTTAT
>VXBO01002530.1:786128-796670 GCA_013400135.1 Rhinoptilus africanus | reverse complement strand
TTTTTTTTTTTTTTTATTACAGCGAACACTCAGTTGCTTATTTTGGGGAAGCATCTCATTTATCTGAGCCGGCTTCTTCCCGAGACTTTTTTTCCTGCTGGAGAATTACTGCCTGGCACATCAATAGGTTGCAAATTATAGAAGGGCTGTGTTTAACTTGCAGCCGGATTGCCATTGTCGTGAGGGTCCACGTCTTTTAGCTAAACTGCCTTTTTCTTGAGGAATTTCAGATGTCTGTAATTGCCGCTCCTTTCAGTGCAGCTTAAGGTATCAATATCAACTCGATTTGAATATCATAAGTGGGAAGTTGCTCTAAGCAAAACAAAAACATGTCAGTTGCCCAGGTGACATTTTGTAGCAAACAAGGAAATCACAACTCCAGGAAGTGTTGTATTTTATGCCAACAACAATATGACAGTTTTCTCTGTAAAGAAAACATGACACTTTTCCAAATATCAGAGGATGCCTTCGCTGCTCAAGGGATTCCTGTACTGTCACTGAAATGGAAGGTCACAGGCTGGTTTCATGATTTCTATAGTTTCAAAATGTTGTGGTGGAGCGTTTGCACGCTAAATGCTGTAGGCTAAGGGAAATCTTTCCTTTCATCTCTGAAAGAAGTGACAGGAAGAAAAAGGTCCTACTTTGACAGCAGTAACCTCTAGGTCTAGAGGTTCTGCCCCAAGCAACTCTGAAGTAAAATTACCTATGTTAATGTGTTGTCTTCGCTGTCATCCAGGCACACGTGTGTGAGCGTGCGCCCGCCTGCAGAACAGGGTCCAGGAGTGCAGCCCCTCGCCTTGGACCACGAGAATCCTCTCAAAATAGCCCTCAAAGCAGCGCGTTTGTTCTTGGACAGCCTGGGCCGCGCGGGAGCTGCCGCAAACGCTCGCCTCCCCTTTTTACCTGGCCTCGACTAGTCATAAAGACCAAAAAGTTCCTGCAAACAATTTCTTTTAAGAGGTGGGGTTTCCAGTTCTACTTCAAGAAGGTAGGGACCTACTTGCTATGCTTGTGCCTAATTCCTGAAGTTTAAATAAACAGACTTTTGCTGCAAGACAGAAAGCGTATTAACTTCAAGGCTATGGGCAGGATCAAGACACATTTGTTTCCAGCCTTCCTCCTTTTTTATTCTTCCCTCTCCCCCTTAAAAAAAACACACACACCTTAGTCTATAGATTATATACTTCCTGCTGCCCGTTTTATAAGCAATAAGAATTTAATAACTGAGGGCAACTCTATAGTAATATTTATATGGGTCAAGTGGCTTAAAAGTATGCAATAAATGTAAAGTTATGAACCACATTGCCCCTTTTTAAGTAATGCAGCTAGCACCAAGATATTATGTTTCATATTCTGGAAAAAGGTGTTTTAGCCTAGGCTTTAGGAGTACACCAGACATGAAAAGTTATACTGATCCCATAATAAAGTCACTGCCTGCTTAATATGGTGTGTTATGTAGAGCTCCAGATCTTAATAGCAGACCACAGCAAGAACGTCCCAGATGATATCAACAAAACCTTAGCTTTCTCATTAGCAATCAGCAAATTCTCCTGGTGTCTGCTAGTTTCAAATAAGGGCAAGTGCCTCTATTCCTAGTGTGAAGCCCAATAGGATAATAGAAATAATGTAGTCTAATCAGCAGCGAACACATGAGATCCCCCCCCATCAGAGCAGGCGGCTGTGGGTTTGGTGACTCCCCTTCAGCAGCTTTGAAGAGGCTGCATGGTCCTGAGGAGCAGGACGGGGGTGATGGCAAGAGAGGGAGCCCAAAAATCACAGCGCCTCGTGCATTTCCACTGCCACCTCTCTGTGAGACAACAGCTACTTTTATACAGCTAACAGGGGTTTCGAGGATATTTGTGTAAAACAATAAAAATATCATGTAGTCATGGCTTTGAATACATGAAGAAATGCTGCGTGCAGTTTCTGTGTATATAAATACGTATATGTTCATGTGCAGGGAGGGGGGATCACAGAGATTGGTTTGATTTGGTCTCGTCAGTCCGTCTACTTCTTTGATAAATCAGATCAAATATTTGTCATCACGGCCCGACTGACCATTCCTTTGTCGGCTGGCACACTGCTGATATGTGCACACTGTCTGCACCTCAGCTGCTACCTGCAGCCTTATTTTTATTTTTTCTTATTGCTGTTAAATTTAAACATATTCTGTGTTTGGACAATGCAGCATACATTTGCTGCACAGTGTTATTAAGTGTGGGGGCAACCACTGCTGTTAGCCGTTATGATGAAAGTGTGAAGGACACAAGATCATACTGCTCTTGCAGCCTAAATAATCTATGGCTATGCTCGGGGAAATGCAGAACAGTTATAGTTTTTGCAACTGCTTTTGTAATTGTAAGGTGTTTTTCCCCCTCCCCCCCCCATATTTTCCCTTGTGATTTTTGTGTGTTCTTAGAATATCGCTGATTTCTATTTAAGAGCAATTTTTGCACTCTTGTTCAGTCCTGGTGAAAAAATGAAGGCTGTGAATGTGTCTGATACCATGCAAGGAAATGCAAGTCTAAGGTGCAGTAGTGTAAACAGAAAAGTGTTTTAAGAGGTGCTTAACTGTGTTTTGAACCCTTGATTAAGCCTAAGGTTATTCAGTGTTTATATGTGCATTTGCAGTGCACTGGGAAAATTCAGTGTTTAATGGTTCCTGTGCTGATCTTTTGTTAGTGCACTGGGCTGCGTTGCCGAAGAGCAGTGATTACTGGCTAGATTAAAAACCACAGAAACTCTTTCTTATTCTGAGTTTTGTCCAACTTTATTCATGTTGATGGGAAGCAGGGGTCCCTATATCTCTTATAGTTAAGATTTTAAAAAATGACACCACAAGTCGGTCCCCCGAGCTCTTATTTAGCTACTGGAATAAGTAGCAGGATAAAGTAGTGTTATTTCGTATACATTCAGCAAATTGAGAATAATTTCTATCTATGGGTCTCATTATGGTTTAGGAGCCAAGCATGAGGTTCTTGGGTCTGCTTTTTTGTTGTAGTAAATGCGAGATGGTAGGTAGACATGGAGGTACCCACAAAGGGCAAATGACTCCAAAAAATGGGTAATAATGAAGGGCAACGAGGCAACAGCACAAAGCCTCTTGCTTCCAACTTCGCTGGACTGTTTTGAATTCTGTGAATGACCTTGCAGAGTACTTTATTCTCCTAAAATAACAAGCAGGTCAATACCAGTCCTGCTTGTGTGATAAAATGCAGTAATTGCTGACCAGGACATGTCCACGAAGGAGCCAGGAGAGCTGATCTGTGGTAGCGAGGACGTTTTCACCAGCAGGGTCAGGAGATCCTGACAGTTCAGGATAGTCCACAGCAAAGAAAGACAAAGCACGTCGAGACAGACTGAAAAAAACTGACGGATGAGGGTGATGTTATCAAAGGGAAAACTGTGTTGGGAAATAAAGTCATATTTACTAAAAGGAAACCTCTTGTTTATGGGAAGCGAGAGGTGAAATTGTATACTACTGATGCTAAATTACATGATTATTGCGCTCAAGTGAGAGGGAATAAAGGGATCTGGGACAAAGACATCTCCACAACACATAGGCACCAGCTACCAACACCTAGACAGAGGCTAGAAATTTCGGAGAAGGTTTCTGATATCAAAGCAGGGAGGCTGCGGAGCAGACTCCATATGTGGGTAATGATGTGAAAAACCACTAACGGCTCTTAAAGCAGAGGCTGATGACAGAGGATTAGAGGACATGTTGTCTGCAATAGGAAGGGCCTGGATGGGAAGACCCAAAGAGCCTTATCCAGTCTGCTTTAATGGAAACGCCTTGGAAAGAGGCAATAATGAGGCACACCAAGCTCAGGCTGTCTAAACTTCCATTTTAGGTTATTTTTATTATCATGGCTTTAATCTGTGCAATTTCCAGGGATGGGGAGTGCCTGGGCTCAGCTGCCGCAGCTCTGCGCTGTGGGAGGGCACCGGGCAAGATGTCCTGCAATAACAGGGGCAGGGTTTGAGCTGGTATTTACCAAAGAAAGAGGTTTTGGAGTGATTTCAGCAGTGCTAGTGTGCTACAGAAGAATTCAGAGAATTCAGGGTGCAAGATAGGGTAAGAAGAGGATTTACGTTGTTCAGGGAAAGTAGATATGTGGTACCACTGCCCTGATGTAATGCCACCTCTCTGTATCTTAACTCTATATGCAGCAGAAACAGATTAAAAACTGAAAAGAAATAAAAAAGAGAGAAAACAGAGTGGAGGAAGGAGAAAAGGGTAAGTCTCCACTCATGGTAAGCAGATAGGCCTTTAATATGTGGGTACCCAGCTGCAGTTTCAGCAAATGTCACCATCTTTGTAATTTTGAGAAATTAAAAATTAACTTCTTGTGGGCTTTTGCATATCCATATTTCTAAGTCATTTAGTTTTTTAAGGATAAAGCTAACAAACCAGTACCTATTGCCTGAGCTCTCAAGACATCAAAGTTGCCTTTCTCCACCCCGAGATAGCACTAAAATGACACATGTAAGGGAAGCGTCCTTCGCATTGTGGCTTTCATTGCGTCCCACACGTGGCAACCTGAACCTTGGAGGCTTTAAAACCTCGTACGTCTGCGGCTTCTCCGCCAGCCTGACAAGGGATCATTAGTAACTTGCTGATGTCTCTCTCTGTTTGTTCTACTTCACGAGGCACTTCCCCAACTAATTTAGAACAAAACTTGGTGTTNAAGATTGCTGCAAAGGCTTAAAAAAAGAATATTTACATAAACAGGTTTCAGCTTCATCAAGAGCAGGTCAGGAAAGGAGAGCAAATCCAAGTGGAAGGGAAATAAAGCAGAACATAAGGTGGAGGAAGTTGATCTTTCATTTTGGGCTGCAAAAGGTTTGAAGGGCTGGAGCAGCCCCACCAGGGAGCCACGTGGTTGCCAAACCCCTGTAAAACTCAGGGTTCAATTGAAAAAGACCTACTGGGCTGGCATTGACAGCAACTGCTGTCCCAAGCACTAAACCATCCGTGTGTCGCAGTGACTCTGTACTGCAACTCGCACTGGAAGCCTTTGAAGCCTAGAAATTATGAAATTTTAATCGTTCGCAACCTCTTGGGGACCCGGCAATAATACCTATAGGACAGCTTACAGCATCCCCGCTGGAAGCAAGGGAGAGGGTGGCAGCGTGGGGCGGGCGGTGATGATCTCCCCGCCTGATGCTCGGCGTCTGCCGTGCGGGTAACTTGACTCACCGACTTCTTCCTCCTTGCAAGAAAGGTAACTCCTCGGTGGCCGTTGCAGGAGCCGAGGGGTGTCCTGTGTGGACAGAAAGAAAAAGAATTAGTCTATGGGAAGTGTTTGGGTACAGTATGTAAATAAAAGCGAATCGCATCCTCATTATGTGGGCTCTTTTGAATAAATGTTAGCCTTTAAGTGCCAGCTGTCACTCTATGCATGGCCTCCCTTCTTACAACTAACCTCTCCGTCACCTCGCCTTGTCTCCCTAACTTGTCCTATTATGCAGTACCAAGCTGAGTCATTGTTTCAAGCAGGAGGTGACATGTTAATAGCTTAATAATAGTATAATCTCGCAAATAATAATATGCTGTCACACTGTCTGAAGCACAATGTTTACAGGAGAAGTGGTAATGTATGATGACAGTAATTTGAATAAAAATGAATTTACTGCTCTTGTCTCATTTGCAGTAAATTTTCGCATCTTTCATGCACAACTGGTGCTCCATGACCTCTTTCATTATTGTGTTCTCAGTGGCTGCTGCTTGCTTTAAAGTGAAAGGCAGGCAAATGAAACAGAAACCTGCAGCTTAATAACCGATTTCCAGAAAAGAGTTCACACCGCGGCTTCTGAAAATCTCACTTCGTTTGTTTACGAAGACGATACGGTGTCAGGCAGGCTGTTTAATTAATGCAAGCTGGAGGTGGCGATTGAAAAGCAGGCGCGAGTTGATATGATTATGTATTGACGATTTACAAAATTATTGTCATTAAAATGTGTCAGAGGGAAAAAAGTGCTTGGAATACAGAGAGGATTGTTTGGGTTGAAATTAAAGTTTGCGCAGCTCAAGAAAAAGTGGTTTAAAATTTCTCGGTGTTGTTTGACATGGAGAAAAGCAATCCCTTGCTTTCTATTCGGTATGGGGAAAGTATTAAAGCTATCCTCTTTATTGGCTTTAGTGAATTATAAAAGCATGTTGGTATGAGAGTATACTGTAAAACTTAAAAATTATCTGTGAATATATAAAATATTTGGTTGTGGTTCACATCGTGAGTGGTTTCCTAACTTATCCTGACCTGTGTGATGGGCTATTTCTATGTGCGATACGGACCAAGACTCGTGATATTATTCTGACAAATAAATAGGAAATCTACTCTAGATCAAAACTGCCTTTGGAAAAGTTAAATTCCTAGGACAGTTCTGTTTCTCTAAAAGAAAAAAGAACTTATTACGTGATGTGGTTCATTTGATGAAAAAGAAGGAAGTTTACAACTCACAACTGATACGCCTGGACTAAATTTAGTTTGATGGAATGAGGACAACTAATTGAAACTTGCTGGGACTCAAAACACTGCACAGGACAAATTCTCCAAAAACCTGCTGTATTTTATCTAAGTTTAAGTGAACATATAGAATAGAAAAATGGTTTCTGTGTTGACCTAGTTCATGGGTTGAAGTAATTAAAACCACAGGTTCTCTCTATCTGTATAGATACAAATGCACCTACAAATTTTTTCATTACTTGCATTTTGCTTCCAAAAAATACAGTATTTTCCTTGGAATGGAAAGTAGTGTTAGTTTTTCCGGAAGAGGTTTTCTGCCCATGAACATGGATGGCAGCACCATGTCACTGCTACCGCTCTCCTGCTCCTCCTGCAGAACCTGGGAGCTGAGCTGAAGACCAGGCTGCCACGGGACACGTCGAGATGTCGAGGTAAAACCATCTCATGTTTCATGGAGGTGAATCATAGAAAATTTGAAGCTGAGTTTTCAAGAGGGGCAAAAACTTGTCTTCCATTTCCCAGCTTTGCTTTAAGCAGTAGGTGCAAACTTATGCTAAAGGCTGAGTTTTATCTTTTTAAAAAGAAGATAGGAATGTTTGTTCCTAAATCAACAATGATTTAAGGTATTCAAGCCAGCTTTCAAATCTAACTCCTGTTTTCACTTCCAAAGTGCAGACTAGAGCCTGCAGTCTCTACCCCGTGATAACTGGAGCTGGCAGGAGCTCGGATCCTTCAGGCACGGCTGCAATGGGTGCGATGGGTACGGACCAGGACCACTTGCTGGTGCCTGTTGGTTTTGCAGCTTGCACGCAGGCACATGGTGGTGCATACCCCTAACCCTTCTTTTTTCATGCTCCATGCAGAGAGTACAGTAAATCACGTGCAGTGTATGGCTGCACCAGGGAGTGACCCGTTGTGGGTGCCAGGACCCAGCTTTCCACAGGGTGAATCTGGGCTGTGGGAGCCACCACCTCCTGCTTTTCCTTAATGTCTTCAGAGACGTTGTGTATTATAGGGAACTTCCAACCCTTCTGCTAATATTTACCCTTTAAAGGGTGACATTCTGAGAAAAATAAATCAGTAAAAGTAGACTGCGCAGAAATCATGTTACCAGCTGCAGAAATCTGCTGCGGGGCTTCAGAGTAGTATGTGGTCCCATATAGGCGTCTGTTGAGACGGCAGAAGACGTGACTTTGAGGATGTCGTTCTAATACTGTCTGCTTTGAAACTAGAGGAAAACATGTCTCCGTTAGGAAAGTTCAGGGGCTGGTGGTGCAACGTATTCAAATGTGTGTTTAACTTCAAACGTGTCAGTAATTTCGGCAAAGTGAGCACAGCGTTATTTGCACACCTCGAGTTAAACATGGGACTGGTGGGTTTCGTAAGCACCTTGCAAGGCTGGGCTTGCTTTAAAACTGAATTTTCAATTTTTATTTACATGAGAAGTGCAAGAGGCTTCAGTCAGACTACTCAGATGAGCAAATGCTGAGTGACCCCCTGCAATTAACTGCAATAAAATATTTTCCTGAAAAGGCTTTTCCATTTTCTTTTGGAAAATATTTTGTATTTTAAAAAAATTATGTTCTCATGGTGTACATTTAACAGTTTTGTACAAAAGTATTTAATATTACTTTGTAAATCCCAGTACTGTGAATTAAAAATCAAAATATTTGTCACACCAGATAACTAAGTAATGATTAATTGGAGAATGTGTGCAAAAAGATAGAAAAGACCAGAGCTACAAAGTCTCACTTTGACTGATGGAGTTTATTTCATGTATTTAAAAGGTCTCTTTTCCCTGAATCACTGATGTTCAAGGGGATATCTAGTCTTCTATGTTGTGCTTGAAACTGAAAAGTTCTTTTAGTTGCTTAGTTTTACCTTTCAATTATTTAAATGTAGGAGACTGATTAAAGGTCTTCATTAGATGTATTTCAGATTGGTAAAAATGTCACTGTTCTGAACAGCCAGCGTCATCCCACGGATATATGTCTTAGTTATTTGCTAAAATGCAATAAAGTTTCACAGGGAGGGGGAAAAAAAAAAACCCAAAACATTGTATTTGTGGAAATAAATAGTGGATGGACTTGATTTTCCTGGCGTGGAAGTCAAATGGAGTTTTTAATTGACTCCAACAGGCGCTGGATAAGGCCTGTGGGGTGTTTGGTGCTCAGTTACAAGTTAGTGCTCTCTCTAATCACCTTGTTCTCTAAAGGAAATAGATACTAAACAGGAACCATCTGGTAATACATTCTGTACCTCTTAATTACAATGTTTTGAGTGGCACCTAAATAAATTTCATTTACAAGCACATGACTGCTTGTCAAAAGCTCTGTTGATAATTTTATTATTGTAGTATACTTTCTCGCTTAATGACCCTGGCCCAGTAAAGTCAGGAATATTTAGGTCTATGGCAAAAAAAAAGTGATTGTCTTAAAAAAAAGGCAAGACACAAACTGTCTTTCATGTTGTGTTTTTAACTATTTGCAAGTGTGTTTGTCTCTGTACTGTAGTTTGGCATACATTTACATACGGCATGGCAATAGATCAACAGTAAATATTACCAAAACTCTAATTTCTTGGTAGCCAGGAGAAGTTGATGCAGCTCTGCGGAGAGCCCTGGTATTATTGTAAAGTGCCTGCATTCTTTTATGATCTGTGTGTTTCTGTGTAGATGTACCGTACCTTTTAGACAATTTTCTCTTTGTTAGCTGCAGGAAAAGATCAATATTATAAAGGGGTCAAGTGACTCTGTGAATTAGTCTCCTGCGTTTTCACTCTGGGAAGTGGGGATTAAAATCCTGTCCCTGGTTCCGAGGCCGAACCACAAACCCTGTTCAAGGTCCACGTTGTAGCCTCCCCCAGATTTGGGGGTTTTCCGTTTGGGATTGCAGCCTATCTGTTACTGGAGCTGAAAATGACTTTCCTAGTCTCTTAGTGATCTCTGGTGGAAATTAGTCCGTGTTACAAAATCAACATATAATTTGGCAGATTGATTGGCAGCCTCCCTTAGAGAAAAGCCCAGGACTGTGCTAGGATGGAGCCCATGGTGCCCGTGGGGACGTGCCACCACCATGGTTGCCCCACTGTGACATCCTGAACCTCCTGGGAAGTGATTTTGGGTGCAAGAAAAGAAGGTTTTCTCATGCCGTAACATCAAATAGTGGCATATCCATACGCCAGGGGTGAGCAGCATCCTGCGCAGCAAAACCTTGGTCTGTCCAAATGCAATAAGCATTGAACATGAAAAGAATTACCATCAATGTGCAGCTTTTGCAAAGTTTTGCCAGCAAAGTGCTAATTCATCTTTGTGTTTAAATGTCCTTTTAAAATAACAAGTTGGAGGAGAGAAAAATGCTAGGAGGAAGGGCAGAGGGGAGGTTTCTGGGAAAACAGGAGAAATGTGGCACCTGGAGGGCTTTTGTCCGCTTCTTTGGGATGAGCTGCCCATGGGAAAACATAGCCACATTAAAAGTAAAATAGCCTTATTTCTAAATTCATGGCAAATTAAAAAAGGAATCCTACTGCTCTCAGCAGGATCCTTTATTCCTTTTTAGTTGCAGTTGATGGTTTTTCTCTTCTTAAAATAATTTTGTCTCTAGGTCTGAGTCTTGATGCAGGAACTTTGGGGAACAGACAAGAATTCAGATTTTTTTTTTTTTTTTAATCAATGCTTTAGCAGCAACTTGTAGTTGAAGCAGCATTTAAATTCAGAGAGGTGCTGGTAAAACAGAGAGCGTGATCATCGCCAGGCAGTTCTGTACGGTTGGGTTTGAGGAGACGGAGCTGTCTGAGTGGGAGACGGGGAATTCACTGTACACAGCAAACTGTTATGCCCTACAATGTAATATCTGGATTTGCAGCTGATATTTAAAGAGGGCACTTGCTTTACTTATGAGATTAAAGGCAAATGCTCTCTTTTAAAAATGAAGTCATGCTGTGTTTTGCACCTTTTGACACTTATTAACTCAGGTCATTAAAAAGAGGCTAATTAAAAAAGAATGTAAAACAAAAGAGTCATTTGTCTATTGCCGAGCTCAGTTCTTCATGTACGCTGGCTGGAGGCAGTCTC
>VXBO01002530.1:763628-781128 GCA_013400135.1 Rhinoptilus africanus | reverse complement strand
AGCCGAAGCATCGGCTGGCGGTCGCCAGAGCCAGATCCAGGGCAGCAAGCCACTGCGTGCTGCCACTTCAAACTGGGCTGCCAAATTCCAGCGCACTCAGAGGATGACCCGCAGCAACCCCATTTCAGGCTTGGGTGTCTCTTCGGCAAAGGCTGCCAATTAGAGCAAACAGTGCCAAATTATTTGGCAGATCTGTGCCACGGACAGACAGCCAGTCATAGATTTGCGCTGGTTTTCCTTGAAGTAATTACCATGACAATAATGCTAACTTGAATAAAGAAAACATTTTTACGGCAAAGGAGAGGGGCGTGAGAAGAAGCGGACTGGAGGGAGCTGGAGACAACTGATTCCGTTTCGCTGGAGAAACGTTAGATTTGGCCCGTGACGCCAACCCAGTCGCTGAAATGGCATCTGCCGCTGCCTTTGCATCTGCCGAGCCTGCCAGCGTCACCCGGTGCACATGGGTCGGGCAGTTTGCTGTGGTGTCTGGTGTCAGAGGACACAAGTGCACAGTCAAAGCCGCTCAGCCTCAGCCTTTTTTCCCCCTCTCTAAAGAGTGAAAACAGAAAAACAACAACAGAGAAAATGTCAATGGAGAGATGCTGGTGTGGACATGGGCTGGGGAGAGTTGAGCAACTCCAGGGTAAACGCTTAGGGTGGAATGACCCAGAGATGGCCAAGGAGGGGATGGAGGTGTTGGAAGAAAGTGGTGCAGGAAGGGTGGCCTTTTGAGGTTCTGAGCGCCTGCTGTTTCTGCCTGTCTTTCCCTACACGCCCACCATAGCCATCCCTGTGAAAACCAAGAGGTGCTCTTGGCTATGCAGGTCTTGCAAAGAAGGGAAAGCAGTGCTGTGTTGGCCATGGATCCAGCACCACCATTGGCCATGGCCCCAACACATTGACCATGGCTTGAGCACCAGGTTAGCCATGCCTCCAGCACCACATTGACCATGGCTCCAGCACCCTGTTGGCCATGCCTCCAGCACCTCGTTGTTCATAGCCCCAGGGACCCTGCAGGATCTACACCATCTGTGAAGAGAATTTAGGCACAAATCTCATCTCATCCAGGTAAAGAGGTGGATCCCCCGAGATGGGGCACAGCAGAAATCTCCTGCATGTGTCTCTGCCCAGCTCTTACATAAGGATATTTAATTCTAGCCTGAAACAAAGGCAATTGTTGCCTCTTGAACACGGCTGGGAAAAATAGACTGTCAAGGGGAGTTTACTTCCTTTGTTAATAAAAAAGAAGAAAAAGAGTTTATGGATCTTTTCCTGAATATGAATATTAAATAGACTAGTTGTGGGAACTCTGATTTTAATTTCCTATGTCTTTATTTGGAATTCTACTCCCTCTTGGAAAGGTGTCTACTTAAATATAGGGGGAAAGGGAATATAATGAATTACAAAAAGGGTTATTTTACATGGAAAATGTGTATTCCTGGCTATTTCCATTTAAAGAACATGACATTAGTGTGGAAATTGCCCCTTATGAACAGGTCATTAATGTCAACTCTACTAAAACTGACATCACCTGCTACTATTTTAATTGTGTGTTTTACTAATGCTAACCATTTTCCTGACAATAGAACCCCCATAAGCTTAATGAATCTTTGCAGAATACATAAACCAAGGTCAATATGTAAGAAATGCTTCAAATGTTAAGAAACTCTGCAAAGCTGAAAGAAAAGTTTATTATTCTTTTGCATTCATAAGAATAAGAGCAAAAATAGGAATCATATGCAATATGTTTTCCAGACCATAGTATATGAAAAGCTTTGATGCTTTGGGGAAATCTTTTCGATTAGCTACTATTTTATATGAAGAAAAGGACTTATTTAACCCGGTTACATTTCCAAGATTTATTTTTTATTTTCCGATACAAGTGGCATATTAAAAAAATAAAAATCCCGAATACTTCCTTAGTGTCGTATGTTACAGTCACATTTTTTTCCCATGGTTTGGAGGGGGGGTGGGGGGGAGAAAGAGAGAAAATGAAATCCAGATTTGTAATTCCTAACAGGAGAAATTCGATCCTTTCCAATGTTTAAGTAATATTTCCTGTAAAACATACGAGGCCATCTGCAGAGCTGTTTCCAGACACATTTTGAAGTGGCAAGGGCAACTGAAAGAGACCTGAATGGAGGCTGGCATTTCACCTCTGGGAGACGGAGCATTAAGGGTTTCTAAAAGCTGGTTCTACAATTTTACAAAGTATTCAACCACCGCATAGTTCATAATTTGTTTAATTTACCTACCTTTTATAGGTACGGGGAGGGGGAAATCCGCTCTGTAAGAGACGGTATAAAAACCAAGACAGCTGTAAAAAGCTAATGTACAGCTATCAAGAATGCTTCATGATTTTAGTTGATGGAAATTGTATTTCATTCTTTACAGGCCCCGTGCAAAGATTATAGGGAAATATTCACCTAGAAAAACTGTACAGAGTGAAACATATTTGGGTAGACAACAGAAACACCGAACCCTTTTTGCTATTTAAGTCTATTATGGAATTTTTTTTTATTGTTGATCTCCAGGGTCACCTTATGAATTCGTGTTAGTAAAATGTTATGGCCTCACTATAATATTCACTTTGTGGAAGGGCCTGCATTTACCAAATCTCATCCGAGATCGAATATAAATGAGAAACTTGCATCTCTCTTCAAGGAATGTATTTTACACTGTTTTCTTCCCCTTTTGAATTACAGACAGATTCTAAAATTGAATTCTTTTTCTTATGCCAGGATTCAGTAAAATGACTGAACAGTTAGTCTTACCTTTGATATATGTCTTAAATTTAAAATTTGCATCGCTCAAATAGTTAACTTCAGGGCCAGATTCTGCCCTCAAATGTGCATATTTGGAAACCCCATTAACTTCCCTGGAAAATAATGTTATACTGTTTGGATGCACTCGAATGAGATACATTACAGTTCCACCTTCTGTCATTCCCCTGTAAAACTCAGTGTTTGCTGCAATTTTTATTTTGCTGACTGGTGTAGCCCTTTCTATTCTGTCAGTACCAACCGGTCTGCTGGATATTTGTACCTGTCCTCTCATGTCTCTGGCTGTGCTGGCAAGATTAAATAGGACTGGAATAGACCAAGATATATAAAATAAGGTCTTCTATAAATAAGACCGGAGTATAGCTGGTAATGCCTATGAAATTCGAAAATTGCCATCTGTTTCTGTGACCAGTTTCACCGTGTTTGCGCAGCAGTTTCTGCAGCTTGAAGGGCTTTGGTCAGAAGCAAGGTGCACCTGGGGAGAGACAGCCGTGGTTCCCTGCCCCACACGTTCAGTCTTGGATCACGATGTCTCCAGCAGCTTTTGTCAAAATTATGTTGAGCAAAAAGTTTTCTAAGAATGGGAATTCATTACATCAAGGTTTACAGTGTTCCTTTATTGATAAAAATAAGCTCATTCCAGTTTCCACACAGTGCTTCTGGCTCTGCTTTTCACCTGTGGGATGGAAGAACTCTCTTCTATCAATATTTTTGCTTCACACAAGTTCTCCTAGGCCTTCTCTGTGTAGACACCAGAGGCAGGAGGATCCCACCAGGAGCCTGGTGCTCCCACTCATCCAGTGGTCTTAATCCTATGGGTTAATTTGAGGATCGAAGAGATCTTCAGCTTCACATGAAGCACCACGGTGAGTTACTACCGCCTCTCCCTGGCACCCCATGTGCTGCTGTGGGTGACAAAACCTCACCATCCTACAAATGGACTTGCTTCCACCCCTCCCTTAATTTGCATTATTTCCTCTTGTTCAAGCAGAAGTTATGACGTTGAATTTCAAAGTAAATATGAAGTAAGTGGGACGATAAAAATGAATCTGTTTTCCAGATGTGTTTTTTTATTTCCTGGGGTATCCTGCCCATCCCACTGGCTGCTGTGGGCATGCGGTGCCACGGCATCTCCACTCTGCGCTCTGATCCCTTATGAAGTCAGAAAGAACCTTCACAACTGTCACTTCCATTTCCTACCAAAAGCAAAACACTTCCTACAAGGAAAGCACACATTACAGCTGAATTATAAATGAGGACTGGTATTTTTGCGAGGTACAAATCGGAGGCATTCTCCATATTGTTAGAATACCAATTTTATTTTCCTGGTGTGTAGTACCCAGTGCAGCACGGCGTCCCCGGAGATGCGGGCATTCTCCGGAGATTACTTCAGCATTGCATTACTGCTATCACATATCCATTATATATACTCTTTCAGACAAGTGGAAATGTTTTCACAAAAACAATCTGGAATCTTGGCTTAAAACCCAAGCTTGCTGTCAAGGCAAACAGAGTAGCCTCAAAGAGGACTTATTTTTATTTTGTTCAGACAAGTATGTTGTTTCTGGATTATAATAAGGAAAAATATAGCAGCTATCAGTCTTCAGTTTATTTGACAAGCTTCCTCTGACAAACCTAGAGGAATAAGCCCCGGCCTTGCAAACTTGTTCTCATTCAGGTATTCCCTTTGGCTCCGGCACTTTTATTAGTGTGATTAAGGGCCACACACATGTTTACAGGACAGGAGTCATAGGATGGGATGATATATTTTCTTGGTCGCTACTTATTTTGCAAAGTTTTAAAAGCCTTTGCTATTTTCAGTGCTTGTCGCTACCAGCCAGGGCTCTAGGAGCTTGTCCCATCACCTGTCAAACAAGGTCAATGATCAGGTTATAATCAGATGCCAAATAAACAAATGCAAACTTGAAATCAAGTGATTTACTGTCCATTTTCATTACATTCTTCCCAAGGAAGCAAACTTTATGCAGCACAAGGGACCTTTGGAAAGGGTCAGTCGCCATGCTGAAGCAAGACGTGGTGTTATGGTTTTCACCCAAATGGAGTTTACCGATACCGAGCCTGAGAGGAAGGCTGCTTTGTTGGGGGAAAAGCGTGCTGTAAACAGAGTGGCATCTCTTCACCTTGCAGTGCATTCTCCTTTGTAAAGCGCGTGGAGTTTTAATATTCATGTGTTTACATTACTCTGAATTTTCTAGTCTTTAGACTAGAATTTTCCCTGTTCGATGAGCTAAAAAAAGTCTTGGGCATGGTAGTTTCTAGCTTCATTATAAAACTCAGACCATTTTACAATTTAAATTTCAATTTGGTTAAGGCTTCCAGCATGAAGCTGGATTGCTCTCAGGTAGCAGGACACCTTTATGTGGTGAGGTCTGGCCTTGATGGAAAAGAAAGAGCCCCCCAAAGGGCAGGTAATCTATTAACATTGCCGTGCCTGGTGGCTTCATGTGAGGTGGTGGGACTGCAGCACCCTGACTGGGGTCTGTCTCCGGGATGGGTTATGGGCATTTCTGAGGACAATATTTGGGCTGAGGGTGTTATACGATGCTGCTCTAGAGCAGCATTGCACAACTGGTGCTTGGGAGGTGCATGAGAGCTCTGCTTACTGATTCTTGCTTAAACATCTGGGGTTAGCCCATTAAATCCAGGACAGTGTTATTCTGGTGAGGCTCTGAAATGCCACCTTACACTTCTGTAGGCTCCTGGTCTCCTCCCAGCTGGTTGTATGTATCATGTTCTGTGGAGAGGGGTCTGGAGCACAAGTCTTGTGAGGAGCGGCTGAGGGAGCTGGGGGTGTTCAGCCTGGAGAAAAGGAGGCTGAGGGGAGCCCTTCTCGCTCCCTACAGCTCCCTGAAAGGAGGGGGTAGCCAGGGGGGGTCGGTCTCTTCTCCCAAGGACAGGTGATGGAATAAGAGGAAATGGCCTCAAGTTGTGTCAGGGCAGGTTTAGGATGGATGTTAGGAAAAATTTCTTCACTGAAAGGGTTGTCAAGCATTGGAACAGGCTGCCCAGGGCAGTGGTGGAGTCACTATCCCCAGAGATATTAAAAAACAGGCAGACGTGGTGCTGAGGGACACAGGGTAGTAGTGGTTTTTGTCAGTGTTAGGTTGGTGGTTGGACTCAATGATCTGAAAGGTTCCTTCCAACCCAGGCAATTCTATGATTCTATGAAAGCACTTTAATTTTGTAGCAATGAATGGAGCGGGGCTGGAGCTTTGTATTCCAATACAATGGGAAAATACAGATAAGCCTGATGCGGCAGCAGGTCAGTGTGATGTCCTGCTATCCTGTTACATGTAGGGAAGATGCTCTAGGTTTTGACTACATAAATCAGGTTGACACTGTACTGGAACACTGCTTGGGAAAGGCATGTCACTTGGAGAATGCAAAATATTGAGCAACTTGAATTGTTTTTCCATGAAGCTTATCCCTTGATAGCACTTTTTTTTTTCTTCTATCTCCTTAACACAGAATAATTTAAATGCTTTCTAGGCAGAGTTATGCTTATAATGCTTCTTTTCCAACATAATATTGGCTATAATATGGATGCACTGGCTAGGAGTCACGGTTTGCTTCTTTGCCAACTGGGGACTCTCCTAGTTCAGAATAAGAATGTCTAACTTAACCTATTCTGAAATTCTGCAAATAATTTTTTATGAACAAATGGCTTTTCCGCAGTTTTTCTATATTTGTTTTATAAATTGTTCCATTCCCATATTTCAGAAAATTTCCCAAATGAGACAGCCAAAAAAAATTTTTTTCTCCCTTTTTTTCCTAAAGGTTGCATAAATATTTCACATGTCTCTCCCTTTAATTAGATTATAACATTGTAAAGTGGCAAAGAGTTTTCTCTTTCCCCAAATTAGACATGAGAACCACAAACAAATTAATTTGTGTCTCAGGGTTTTGACTGGGCCTCTTGGCCCGTTCTAGCACTAACACAGGCACTTGTGACCCTCTGGATTTCAAACGCCTGAGGGTAAAAAGCAATTATAAAAACATGACTCTCCCAGATCAGCTTTCGAATCTGCCTTGTCTCTGTTTTATTGATGGGAGATTGAAGGAAGATTCAAATCAGCTATCCTTCAATTCTTTACCAGCAGCAAAATACAGAAATCATTAGCTTTTTCTGTGTAAACGACTTTGTCTTGCTTTATTATTCAACACTGGCTAGGCATTTGACTTAAAAAAGCCATGTTGAATATTTATTTCTAGTTTTGGTACTTGTAAATAGCACATTGCTTTGCACCTTATTTTCTTTTTCAGAATAATATTTCGTAGCAATTAGAGCAGGAACTAATTAATATGGGTATTTTTTAATAGCTAAAAAATGCACACGGACTTGAATTAGGATGATCTCACTTTCATAGGTCTATTGTGGTTGTTAGGAAGTCCTACTGCACAACCATTAAAAAAAAAACCAAAAAAACAACAGGGAAAATAATTAAATATCTGGTCAATTTTACTTCTCTGTGTGTTTACTGTTGTTCATTTACTGATAACTGAGTGTGGGATGAAAAAATAATGCCCTCTTTAAATCCCAGCGTGGCCAGTCCTATTAGTTCCCAAAAATGGGTAAAGGAAAGAAGAGTGTTTGGTTTAGGGTTTTCAGGAAGACTAGAGAGAGACATCAGGAAATGTTCTGGGAGCAGCGAGGCTCAGGGAAGAAAAGGGCTGATGCAGGATTATTGTTTTTAATGAGTCTGAAGGGGTCTGTTTGTCAACACCAAGAGGGTGTGCTGCGTGAGGATACAAGGATCCTCAAACCTGGGTAGCCAGCAAGGATGGTCCTTTGCTCTTTGAATCATACCAGCACTTGAGAGCATCAGATGAGATTTGTGCAGCTCCAGAAGGGAAAGTGTGATATAAGAGTGTGCTTTGCTTGGCAGAGGCTGCTTGTGAAGGCCTGGGCTAAAGAAAATCCTTCTTTTTCACCCGACCCAATGGGAGATGTGAGAGATGACACCCGAGTGTAGGAGGGAGGCTTTGTGCCCATGCCAGGCTGAGCAGGCTCTTCTTATTTCTCGTTCTGTTTAGATTAACATGCGGGTCTGTTTTTGATTTCAGTCCAAGTGAGGGCACAGTCCACGTTGTGCGTGGGTCATGTTTCACAGCCGTCGGATAAACATGAAGGCACAAAGGTGGAGCTTAACAGTTTGTGTACCAGTGAGAACAACCCTTGGCCAATTTTTTGCCTTGCTCAATTCTTCTGGGTTGGTCCTGCAGATAAAAATGCCGTGTAGCTCAGATGAGGCCTTACTTAAATGATACAAGGCAGACATTCAATTTTAAGAAGCTGGAGCTTTATTTTTGGAATCGTAGAATGTGTACAGAATTTAAAAAGCCTAAAGCTATAATGTTTTACTGCTCCTTTGATAAAATTTATATTTAATCATATCTTAAAAACTGTTCTCATTCTGCCACTTGATGTTACCAACCAAGCGGAACCCATCAATGCAACACTATCTATCAGCCGTTCTTTTATTTCATTCTCCTACAACTCCTTTTTAATGATACATACATTAATGAATTACGGTGGAGTTTCTGTGAAGTACAAATGAAAATTGTGCTCGTACCAAAGGTGGGACCGTTACCCACAAGTTTTTCATTACCTGGCAGTAGCCAAAGTGATGAATCTTACCCATCTGCATTGCAGAACCTCCAACTTGCAGACCAGTCTCCGGGTCCTTTCTTTTGAAGCTGAGTTTTCCAAAAGTTGTGATGAGTGGACTTTCTCCATCATCTTCAGATCTTCATCTAAATCTTTTCCTGAACAGGTGGTTTTTAGGAAACCTTTCTAGAAGAGGTGGGAGCATTGTATGTGATAATTGACAGCCCAGGCTGATAAGGATGAGCAATTCATCGGTACCTTGGCTGAATTTTCAGTGATGCCCATTTGCTGCTGGCAATTATAAGATGACATAGGGATTTGTGCAGTGAGATACCTGTCTCTTTACCAAATTTGTCTCTTTAAAAACAATAGCTATATTAATTAAAGCCTCAGCTAAACTCTCCCTGCAGCTACAGCTGTTAACTCTGCTCTAGGAACGTTGTTGGATGTGCATGTCTGGGGATAGGCGTTGGCCTTCATTGATGTGTTGTCCATGTTACTTGTGGCAAGAATGAGTTAAATGCATTTGTTTCCATTTTTTTTTCCAGAACTGAAACATGTCCAGCAAAGTTGGTGGTCTCCATAAGAAATTCAAACTCTCTGCTGACCAAGTGAAAACACACATGTGCATGTATCAGGCATATACATAATCTTGGCTGAAAATCAGTGTCAGTGACAATTTCACTCAGTGAAATCTTAATTTTGATCCCCACTCTTAAAAGTAATTTTTGTCTCAGGAATTTTACTTAGAAGACCTTTTAGCCTTTTAGTACCAGACTGACTTCTCAAGTTGTTAATAATTCTCCCTTACAATATGAAGACACTCCATTTTTATTCCCATATAAACTTGAATTAAAATTCACATTTTTTCACATTCACATGCCAGAAGGTTTGAGGGGTTTTTTTGTTTTGTTTCTTTCTGTTTTTTCTCAGAAGTATCCAGCATGGACCACTGCTGCTAAAAAGACACCGGACTAAATGGATCATTGGCAATCGCATGTGCCAATATCATTCCTTTAAATAGAAAAGATTTGTTCTTACTCTTGATAAACACATAAGTAAAAGTCTAGTCTTTTCATTTCTGTCTCTTTTCCTGGAGGACTGGGGGATCTCCCACTGCTGTCTGATCTTTTCCTCTGTGTTTTGCAGACGAGGGAATCGCATGCAAGACTCGGCTCTGCATCCTCTGAAGAGGCAACATGAAAGTCAGCACTTGACTGCACTGAATTTTACAGGTTTTTTCTCCCAAGTATGATATTGATATCTTTTTATGATATTGATATCTTTTAAGTGAATGAAGTAATTGAGGAATCTTTCTCTAAATTATTGACTGGGCATCTAGAGAAGAGAAGAGTGAAAAACATCTTTATCCCGGATAAAGGCTTAGGTGAATTAAGTTAATCTTATGGCTTCTGATGTGACCCTTTCCAGTATTATTTAGGGCGAACCTTTCTGTGCTAAGTCCATGGGGAGGCTGTGTGTGGGGGGGTGAGGAAGGATAGCCTCAATTTTGGTGCTAGGCAGCTGAGATTATATTTTCCATGTTTCTAAATAATTTTTCTGTGAAATCAGAAGAGAGAAGAAAGGGGAGGGAGCTGAATTAAAAACATAATAACTTGACAGAGTCTTGCCTTCCTGTTTGTGGTCTCTTAGTATTTTCCAATAAAAAGGATGGCATTTTAGGTAGAAAATTTTAGGGGTGAGCAGCTGGAGGAAAGCCCCATGAACACTAGCAGGAGCGGAGAGTCCTGGGAAGGTCCCAGCCGGCCCGGCAGCGGTGGCGTGTCGGCTCGGGGACATTTCTGGTCTGCAAACACCCAGCGGGAAGTGTGTGCAGCTCGGAGTGGCTGTGAGAGGCTAAAAGCATCTCAGCTCACTTTCAGGCTTATTTTTTGGACAGCCTGAATTTATTCTGGAGGAAAAAAAAAAAATAAGGTAAGGGAAAACATATAAAGAGTTCTGTATTTATAGGAGAAGTTTAGAAAGAAGGAAGACACTGTGACAGGTTTTCTTCTTCCTAAAATGTCTCCTTGCATCACTTCAGTAAAAAAAGGAGAGTTTAAATATCTGCTTTTCTGTATATGTAAAATTACTGTGATACAAATTTGATCACATTTGCAAGGATTAAAGGATTTGATCTGCAGAATGCATTCTCTTCCTAAGCATGACAAATGGAAACAATTTACAGATGGCTTCTGAATATTTTTCTGAAATTATTTTCCTGTTCTGGTTTGCTTTGGTTTGTGGTTGTTTTGTTTTGTTTTGGTTTTGTTTTTTTCCCCCCTCTTGTGTGCCACTAGGGATCAGCGTATTTTTAGCTATTTAAGCAATCATAATGTCAACAGAGGGGCTTAAACAAGGGTCCTACATAACTATTGAGTAGCCAAATTACTCATGACTGCTAAAACAAAACGAATAAAAGTCAGGCCTGAAGGCATTGAGAAAGAAAATTTTTGCATCCAGCCTTCAATTTCCCTTGTTTTTTTTTCTGAGGTTTTGGGCATCTTTGCATTTCCATTATGTTAGTTTTATTTCCCCACAAGACCCTCCTTTTTATGGCACAAAAATTAGTGTGTACTATAGGAGTACACCTTCCTAAACCTATTTTTTATACACATCTTCAAGGCCAAAAGAAATAGAAGGATCACCTTAAACTTCCAGGTTGCTGTATTAAATTAAAATATAGATTTTTACATTTTATCGATTTCTGGTTCTGTGAAACCTGTCCACTTGTTCACTTTTACAAACTGACTAAATTTTCTATTTCATATCTGAGAGGAGATTTGCGGACGAGATGCGCACCTTTGAAGTTCTCCCTCCTCTAACACACACTTGTTTGCTGGCTCCCCTGGTCAGTCTTCAAGGTCATTAATGTTTGGAAATTGCCAGTCAAGAAAAGGTAATCATTTTACTCCTCTGCCTCTTTATGCTTTGATTTTTTTGTTCCATCCGGGCTCAGGCAGCAATTCCCACACATCTGTGTTTTACATGTCTCAGCCACGCTGTGTCCTTGTCCAAGGCTTTTACACTGCTACGAACGAAATGTGATAAATGAGAGTTTGCACACTGTAATAATTGTGTTTTCCTTCTGAGGATGTTACAAAAAAGCCGATTTTGTCAGCACGTCCTAAAGTGGGTTTCCTGCTTAAAAACAATTGCACCAGCATCAGAGCTTAGAGAATTCTGCTGCTGTGAAATATAGAGGGTTTTGAGATGAAATGAATATATCAGGAAATTCA
The DNA here is from genome assembly GCA_013400135.1 of Rhinoptilus africanus. Classification (NCBI taxonomy): domain Eukaryota; kingdom Metazoa; phylum Chordata; class Aves; order Charadriiformes; family Glareolidae; genus Rhinoptilus; species Rhinoptilus africanus. Next base: position 769,477 of record VXBO01002530.1, on the reverse strand, counting down.
AAGTTAGTGGTAACTTCTTGAATTAAATATTTTTATTTTTTTCTTGGAAGCATCCAAATCTCAAGACCAAAAACATCTTATCAATCATTATCAGGCTTTTCTCTAATGTCCACAGTAATAATTTGCTGGGAACCTTAAGTAACAAGAGCTCCATTCATTTGATTTAGGATTTTAGCAAGGAGATTATGATCCAAATCATGAATCCACAGTTTGCCTGCAAATAAGTCTTTGGAGTTTCAGTGGTCATTGAGAAAAACAAAGGTAAGCAAGGAACAAATAAAAAAAAAATAACATTTAGATATAGAGAAGAATCTTTATGGCCTCTACTTTTTTTAACTAGTTGAGGAAAAAGTTAATTTCAAATCAAAAGTAAAACAGCTTCTTATAGCAACATGGGAATTAGCATAGAGGTAATAGTTGTAAGTTGTTTTGACTCCTTATAAAAAGAAATGGAAAGAAAATATCCATTGTTTAATGCTAACAAAAAGGAAGAAAACAGAAAAAGAAGGGAGAGATAATCCAAGAGCAAGTGTTTTTGCACAGCTCCCTTTGTTCAATTTTTGGTGTAATTAGAGAATTCTTTTGCAGCACATGGAAAACCGTGTGGCCAAGTGAAGAGAGCTTGGTAGTACCAAAGCCCAAGTCCCATCTCAAGAGCAGGGATATGACATGACCAAGGGAGAGAGTGTGTGCACGTGAGGAGGAAAAGGGTATTGCTTAGGTGACGGAAAGCTTTGGCAAATATCTTTTCAGCAGCTAGACAGTTGCTTGCAGGGCCGGCTTCTTTTTAGTTGAAATTTTTGTGGCAGAAGGGAAAAAACCAACACCCTTCATTAGCCTTGTAAATCCTGGCCTAGAAAACCCCAGGGAGCTTGCTCCCAAGAAAAGGAATCCTTTGCACAATAACTGCACATTTTCAATCAGTCCTCTTGATCTCTGCTCTTGCTTATTCCCAAGAATCTGCCAAGTCTGTTGAACTTCCTCATAGTGACCCTCCCATTTAATTCATGGGCCATTTTGTATTTACAGAGAGGTCAATAAAAGCTTTCCAGAGCTGCAAACCTCTCTGTAATGGTTGTCCTGAGCAATACAGCCTGAAGAGCCCCAACAGGAAATTGGTAAAGCAGCAGCCAATTTCCTTTTGCTTTTTTACAGCCTTTTGGTCTTCCTGCTCTGTTCATATCCCCACTGCTGAATTATTCTAGAAATGGTGGGATATTTCCAGCGCCACATATGGAGGAGAGCTCATATCATTCACAGAATTTTATGTGAGGTTAATCAAACATCAGATCTATTTAATTAATAAGAGTCATTAGGTTAAAGCACAAGGACAGTGATGAAATCTGTTTTCTGCTCTGATTTTTTTTCTGTCAATATATGACTTTGGAACAACTATTTTACTAATCTTTTGTTACCCTTGCTTAAAATGTGGGCAACACCTATGTATATTCCAGGCTGAGGTGCTTTGAAATCTTTGGGCACAGGGAGCGATGCAATGCCATTATAGCCCTGAACTTGTGCTGTCCTCTTCTGCATCTGAACACTGGAAAGAATATCTTTTTTTGAGGAGCGAGGGGATGACATTATAAAATATTTTAGCCGCTTCACAAAGGCTGCAACCACACCGGCAATAACTCATCGGAACAGATCTGTAAAGTGAAATTGTTGGTACAGAGTACCAGATGTCCACAACAAATGCATTTCCAGGTTATTCCCTTCATACGATGGTGAGTCTGGTCCTGCTGATGCAGATCTGTTACTGGCTGGAAAAAACCTTCTGGTTTAGTTTCAACCAAAAGAGAACCACTTCATGTGCTTCACAACAGCTGCGTGATGCCAACCACATCAGGGAAGCGGGGACGCCTGGGAGATGGCCTTCAAAAGCATGCTCCCAACCTAACCTCGAATCAATGGCAGGGATGAGCAGAGGGACTTTCCTATGCCTGTGCTCTGTGGCACAGCAGCCACCTCACCCATCGTCCTGGGAGAAGAGCGCAGAGCACTAATTTAGATGCCTGGGCTGCCTTTGCAGTGCCTGGGGAGTGTTTAGCATCTTGGAAAGCCCTAGTTACCCATGACAGCAAAGGTCCTCAGTGCTCAGACTAATCAATGGGAAATGCTGATGTTAGAGGCACCTAATCCCACACCTCCCCAAGCCTCGTGACTTGCAGCCTCGGTCCTTTGTTTAAGGTAGCTGGTTACATGCAATCTCCCCCAAAATAAGCAGAATAGAGGAAGGGCAGACTAAGAAGGTGGTGGTGATTACATGTGTTCTTTGCTATGATAATATAATGATCATGGCACGAAGTTTTGGTCTCTGCTTTTGTAACTTTTCTGTAGTGTCTTCAATGACTACTTAATGTAAAATAAACAAGAAAGTCCTTGAACTTGGTCAGGGTCTCCTTTCTCTCAAGGAAGTGCCCTAATTGCTTGTAGGCTAGTATATCTAGCTGTAAGGATGTCGTTATTTTCTGAAAAGTAGAACGTTGCCAGTACAAGGCACATGCTTTTAACCCAAATAGCTGAAAAAAAAAAATTGTTCAGGAAGTTAGAGCGAAATTAGACTCTGCTTCTTCCCTGGCTGGTGTGAACCCTCTCGACACTGAACCTTTGTGTACCAGGAGGAGTTCCCCCCAAGCTGTGTTTGGAAAGGAGAAACCTCCCATTCTGTATTTTCCAGCTGACCGTGTCGTAAGTGCCTCTCAGGTACAGCTACATGGATGGGGGCTTCCAGTCTGGGTTATTTTGACAAGATGTAGTGTGCGTGTAAAGCCATATTTGAAAGTAGAAATGGGACAAACTCATATTTGAAGAGTGGAAGATTCCAGGATCTGTTTAGAATTAGTCAGGTGAGCAAGAACTTTGAATTGAATTGATTTAGACTTGGTCACTCCAAACATCCCAAATGCTGCATCCCTGTTTTTTCCTATTAATCAAAATGATATCCTTGCCATTGTTCAAGACATGGATGCTGCTGCAGATCCCAGTGCCAGAAAGAAGGGTGTCACGGATAACATTTATGTAGCCATGGTATACTGTTTTCTCAGTATTGTCAGTTTCTTTGTCTTTAGACTTCCACATTTTCCATATATTACATGGGAATAAGAAATATTCTAAATTGCATTTATTAAATAAAAAAATACTGGTGGAACAGTAACATTTATATTAATTTTGCTTCATGTAAGGATATAATTCAGGCTCACGTATGAAGTTTTCCTGCAGCACTCAAGGCCACTGGTCCTTTGATTCTGACTTTTGAAGCCTGAGAAGAAAACACAAATCTGAATAATCGTGCTTGTGATTCCCTGAATTTATTCACTTATGGAAAGAAATGAAGCACAATCAAGTCTCTCATGTGGAGAAGATTGCAGTCATAAACTCTAAAATGATTGGATTACCTGTCTTGTCTCGTATTATCTTTTGTGCTAGTTACGTATTGTTTCAAAGCTACAAAAATAACAGCTCTTCTGTCTGAAATATTTTTCTTAGCTTTGCCTCTTGGTCATAAAAAGTAATGTGATACTTTTGTCTAGTAAAGTTTCTTGTAGGTTTTAGCTCTTCTTTAAGTCTTCAGTCTTTGGTTTGATTTTTGTCAGTTAACCTCACACCTCAAATACAGATTTTCTCTCCAGGCTACCACTTTGATTTTTCTAGTCAATCCCAAACTTAGCAAAACTATGGATGTGCATATTCTTTTTTTCATAATTATCAAGTTTATTTATTTTATTTTTTTTCTTCTCCCCTTCAGGATCTTTCTGGCAAGGATTACACTCTCTTGGGTTTCAAGACTGTGAGAATTACAATTCATTCAGAGTTCAAGCCTTTGTTTAAGACAATGTCCTCAGGGTTATGAGGTATGTTAAATGGTAGAAGGAAAACTAATGTTCTGGGTCTCGTGTTCAGCGGCATTGTATCAGGTGTGTTGTGGAACATCTAATCCCGTCCTATTTAGACATCCAGACCTTGACTTCACAGAAGTCAGTTCTGCAACCTGGTGGAGTTTTGTGGGCTTTCCCTTCAACATTGGCCACGTTGAAACATCAGGGCCTCACACGCCACCAAAACCATGGTGTAGGATTATCTCAACTCAGGGTCAGGTCCATTATTTATTCCTTTTCTCTTTAAGGAAATGACTGGAGCATGACTCAGCCCACTGCTAATCCTGACCCTACATGAGGTTGATCCCTGTGTAAAGGAATGCACGGGACCTCCCCACAGCTCTGGTTCTTGGCATTGCATATGTGTATTTTAGTAGTCTCTAATGGTGCTACAAGGAGAATTTTTTTTTATTTTTATTTTTGGTTTGTTCCCCCCACCCCCGCTCCCCCCAATATAGATTCCTTGTAGCTGAAAGACTTTGTAGAAGCACTTGATACCTGGAAAGAAGACCATCCTCTACCAGGTCAGCAGCTTGCTTACCTCATGCATTGCCAAGTGATTGTCAGTTTTTAGGAGACCCCCACCGCACCTATCTCACACCACAAATATCTCCCTACATCAGCATGGGACCGTTTGTGCAGGAGGGGTCGAGCTGAGCCTGGCAGTGGTGTCCCAAAAATGTGAAGCCTCAGCTCCCAACAGCACCCACTGCCCCCATTCAGGGAGCCCTTGGTGTTGCTGGGCTCCTGGCAGAGCAGTTTGAGTGTAGTGAGCTCCTTGTCTCAGCTTTCCAGGCAGGAGAGTCCTTCCCCATTTATTTTTGAGGAAACATTCTGATATGGTATTTTCTCCCTTTGTGGGAAATGTCAACATTTATGAAATGGGAGCAAACTGTTTAAATTTTTTATAGACTGAAAAGATTAAGCTTTGGCCAGCTCCAGTCAAAATTTCCCTGGTTCCCCGTAAGCAAATGAATTTGAGTGAAAAAGCGTAGTTGTCTGTAGCACTGCACGAAGAAAGCCATCAACTTGTTCCCTGCAGTCCTACCTTGTTACTTGAGTATGCATAGGAATCCGAGGTGTATCTTTATAGGGCTGTATTTCCACGACCTCTGGTATTCTCTCTCTCATTTGCTATTTTATTTTGTTACCTGGATACAGCTGTGAGTCTAGTGGCACTTTAAAAAACTATTGCTTGTATATGCTCCAATTGCCGTTCTGATGAAGGAGATGAGATAAACCGGTGTTCTCATCTATCCGTCTCAGACACAATAAGGACAGATAAAGAAATGCAAAGAGCATTGCAAAACACTATTTATTACTATTTTCAGTGGTGGTGAGTACTCCAAATGAATCCCCGTACAGCTGAACTTTCACACAGTCGGTGCTGTTGGGACATCAGCAGACCGTAGTCATTCAGTTCACTTCTGTATCTGAATCCTTCATAAAAAAGAACACCCAGTCTTAGGATGGAGTTTGTTTTAATCAAATATTTGTGTCTTATATTGAGGCTTTAAAATAATCACTGTCCAGTGGTAAGTGATACAACATGGCATGCTGAAAAGCATTTCCAAATTTGCTGGAATGTGATCACTGAGGAGTTCATTTTCTACAAGGTCTTAAAATACAGCCACGTAGTAAAAAACCTTTATTTCATAGTCTGGCTATTACGCCAAGTCCCTTCCTTCCTGGAATGTTTATTAAATTTAGTTTCATGCAGTCTGTAAATATATACATATACATACCTACACATATATAAATATATTCTATTACCTCAGAAGGCTGGGTGGGCTGCCAATTGCATCCTAGTTTGGGGAGAACTGGTACTTGTGCTAGAATTTTAGCTACATGCTAAGATGTGACAAAACAAGTTTGTTCTCTCTGTGAGAGGTTTGCCCTCCCTGCTGATGACTGAATCTGGATTATGGAGCTTGTGCCAATCAAAATACATGGATCTCTCTTTTTTTTTTT